>JBBPTP010000120.1:0-35088 GCA_038094195.1 Pulveroboletus aff. carminiporus | reverse complement strand
ATAGAAATGATAGAAATAAGTGTTGCAATGCCAGGACACAAGAAAACATATGGTAAGGTACTAACCATCTCAGTTGCTAGTCCTGAGATAAGTTGGATACTAGATATGGCAGATAGTGTAACCGGATAGTTAGTTCGGGTACGAATAGAACTGGATACGTACGAATAGGGGTGGATCAGCCTTTGACTAACACAGGACACGATGGGACACTTGCACGAAGGATACTAGAGGACACAGAGTGACCTGAAAGTGGAGAAAACCAAGTCTACAAATGTAGGGAGCTTCGTGCTCCTACAACGACTTCTCAAATACGATGTTAAATTGTCCACTGCATACCACCCCCAAATGAATGGACAAATAGAGCAGATGAATCAAGAATTTGAAACTTACCTTCATATCTTTACTATGAACCAGCCCAGGAAATGGGCAGACTTCCTCACAACCGCCAAGTTTGCCCACAATACTGCTCCTCACTCATCCACCAAAGTATCCCCATTTTCACTGATACTCGGGTATGAACCCCAAGCCCACCCTTCTATCGGAAAAGTGTTCCTCCCTGCTCTAGAATCCAGACTCACTGCCCTTGATGAATCAAGAAAAGAAGCACTTGCTGCACATGACTCTGCTCATCGGATCATGACCACTCGAGTAACAAGGCACTTCCTCCCATGGAAAGTAGGAGCCAAGGTCTGGCTGGAGGCCACCAATCTCCACATCAAAACCTTGTCACAAAAACTGGCTCTGAAACAATATGGCCCTTTTGAAGTTACCCAAGTGCTCTCATCCCTTTCCTATTGACTCAAACTCCCACCCACTTAGAAAATTCATGATGTCTTCCATGCCTCCCTCCTTTCATTATACAAGAAAACAGATGCACATGGCCTGAACTTCCTTCATCCACCACCTGACCTGATCAGATTAGAAGAAGAATACAAAGTGGACTGTATTATCTCCCATAGAGGTAGCACATCAAGGAGGCAATACCTAACCACATGGAAGGGCTATCCGTCATCAGAAAACATGTGGGAACCAGAGGTTAATCTCCGTCATGCACAGCAAGTACTCGTGCAATATAAAAAAGACAACCAGCTCAGAGTTAGACCAGGATGTAAGTTTAAACAAGTTGCTGGTCTCTTCGTGAGTATCACCTTGGATGAACCATTTCCGTCATTACCTTGAACACTATGTCTTCCTCTTCATCATCCTCACCATCATCCTTGCAATCCTCTTCTCTCATCACTTCACGTATTCGAACTCTATCAGTCCAGCCATTACAGCTGCCTATCACTCACACCCTTACCCTTTTCTCTGCAATCCTATTGGACCCCAAGTTACTGTACGCCGTTGAGGCTCTTTCTTTATATCACCAAGATACCACTTCCCAGGAGTTGGTCAGGCTTTTTCATGATTTAAACCAAGTCCAACGCTTTCACCATTGTGTAGCTCCAGATGACCTTCCCCCATTATATGGTGCACTAATGTATTTTCTTTTGAATAACTTACTCCAATGTGTACTCACTCTCTTATACTTCCATGGCTTTGCCACCTTCGTCGAGCAGATCCCTAGAGAGGACCTCTTCTCCACTTTCCTTCCTATATTCAACTCTATGCTGCCAGAAGAACGAGAAAGATACTTGTCATCCATGGCTCCACCATCCCCAATCCCAGTCCAAGTTCCTCCTTCATAGTCATCTGCCACAACCCCCTCACCTCATGTAGCACTCCTCCATTGGTTATCCTCTCCCCCTCCTTCACCAACAGTGGCTCCATCTGAATCTACCATGACCTCCGATTCAACATTGATGGACGAGATAGAAGAACCTTCCATTGATAGAGAGGCAATGCAGCTATTCCAGTCATATCACATTCTGGGAGTGAATGGGATGACCATCCTGTCTGCTCTGACTCAACTCCTTCCTATGGTGGTATGACACCATCCAGCATCCACGTTAACTGAATGTTTTTGTTGTCATCTCATGGATCACTATCGAGAGGACTGCCCATTTTACATCTGCCCGCATTGTCACATCTCAGCACCTGGTCACCCCCAGTATCTGTGTCTCCACACCCAATGCAGCTTTTGCCATTGATGGGGACATTCGGACCAATTCTGTCCTGTTTGCTCCTGTGTGCTTTGTAATCAGTCAGGGCATGTTGCAAACAACTGTCCATTTGAACATTTATCCCTGGAACAGGCTATGGACATCTTTGGTGGACATTCCCCTTCCTCTTCAGCAGCATAGTGTGGGATTGTCATTTGTCGAACCAGGGTTTTGACTTTACGAAGGGGGTAATGTTACAATTCTTTTCCTTTCTTCTTCTATCATACTGCTCTCCTTTGCACAATCTCATGTCCTCTTGGGAATAACCTGTGTCACCTACAGCCATCATCTACTTCTTGTCTCTCCTCTTCATCCTCATCTTGTTACCATCTGACCTAACTCCTGGAAGTAAGTGAGATCTTGTTTTATTTCACTATGAACAATAGCTCCTTGGCTGAGTCTCTTATCTCGGCCTTGTAGTTCCTATCTTCCACTAATTCCCTTGCTTTCCATAACATTCTACTGCAGTTAGCTAATCCGCAGTTCATCTTTCCTGATATATCTACTTGGGGCCAGCCCTAGTGTAGAACGGCTGTCACTATTTAAAGACTCAAGTAGCACCATGTAACAGTTTCCCCACTTTGAATCTATTATATCATTCTTCACTTAGCTCAACCTAAGTTTTATCAGAGGACGTTGCGACTCTTTGTGAGCTCCTCCCTTTGGTAGAACCTCCCTTGAGTCTGTTACGCTTAGTATCAAGAACTTGCTACCTCACATTTCACACCAGGTATCATAGTGCTAGGCTTAACAAAGAACTTATATGAAATGCATCTGAACACCTGTTGTTCATACTCACTTGCATATTGTGCAAGTTACATTCATACTGCTTTCTTATCACAGCTATCTCATTCTCTTTTTGCACCTGCCTCTAGTTCCAAGCCTATTTCCTGCAATGCCAATGGACACTTACTCTGATCCTTTCCTTCTCTCTATCAATCTTCTGAAGCTTAGTTTGTAGCCCTTTTTTCATTTCCTTGATTATCTCCTGCTGAGTCTACACCAATCAGCTGGCCCATATATTAACCACATGTGGCTTACTCACAGTTCATCCCATGCTTTCGTACACTCTATCTCTGCCCACTGTTTGAGACTCTGTTGGAAGACCTCTAACACCTTTTCCTACTCTGCATGAGCCTTTATCAGCTGGCCATTCATAGCCTATGTGTATATGAGTAGAGGTAACTATGCTCTCTTCATTGGGCTTACTGCAAGTTTCTGATTCATCTTGATTGCCTCTGCAAGCTCACTCTTGGATTTTTGGAGGTGCTTTCACAGCCCAGATGAATAATCAACTTCTTTAATGCAAACACAGGATCAAATCCACTCCTAACCCAGAGTTAGCATCTCTCTTAGAGAAGGCAAAATACTCACTGGTACAGGACCTGGTTCACCCCTCAGTGTCTTATATCCAGTTTTAGAATCACTATCAAGATCATTGCTTGGAGCATGGTGGTGTGAGGACTTCCCTTTGCTTGAGATGTTCTCATCAGTAATATCCATTGGTTCAGACTAGGGGTTTAATGTTGGGTCCAAAAAACATTGCAGTGCAGCACTGCTGGCTGATATGGGATTTTTTCTGGAGTTCAACTCTGGAGAGACTTGGAACATCACTAGACAGAGGAGAAAGAATTCTGGGCAGTTGCTTAGAGTGGAGGTACTGAATACTCATATTATCATCCACCGAAGGGTATTTCTCATTATCCATCTTTTGTTACTACTTACACCTTTCTGAGGCATCACTGTTGTTCTGCTAATTGCCTATTCTGTTTATTGTCTACTTGTTCCATAACTGTAATTTGGTTGGTCATCAAAGGTTAATATTAAGCTTGAATTGCCCACTGTAAGAAAGATACATAAGTGGTGTGATAGGGTAAGTTTCCAGAGGGTCTACCACAAAGAAGGGGTGAAGGGAGTGAGCTATGCTCGTCCCTAGAAGGGTCCAGCAAAGGTATAGAGATGAGGAGGGGTAACTAGATGTAGGCCCAGCACCAGGAGGGTCAATCTGGTTGATTCTGGATTGAAAGTGAAGCAGATTGAATGAAAACTGGTCTAGAATGAGGACCAGATTGAGACAAGTGATGATGACAATGACAATGAACAAAGATGTGACTGATAGATGATGACCCAAATGAAAGGTATATTGCACAAGGCAGGTACAGGGATTTATAGTCTGGGTATTTCCCAGGACTGTCAGAAAAAGGTGAAATATATGTCAATGTCAAAGTATTGACAGGTGAGATAGGAATGATAGAAATGAGTGTTGTGACACCAGGACACAAGGAAATATATGGCAATGTACTAACCATCTCAGTTGCTAGTCCTGAGATAAGTTGGATACTAGGTATGGCAGATAGTGTAACTGAATAGTTAGTCCAGGTATGGATAGGACTGGATATGGATAGATCAGCCTTTGACAAACACAGAATAGGATGGAACGCTTGCATGATGGATGCTAGAGGATGCAGAGTGACCTGAAAGTGGAGAAAACTGAGTCTATAAATGTAGGGAGCCTTGTGCTCCTACACTACCATATCGCCTGCCATTATTATCTCCTTGTTTGAACTCCAGAGTGTCCATGGTCATGAGTGGCACAACACATCATCCAGTTATTTGCCAACCACCTAAATCAGAGCCAAAGTGGTTAGTTAACAATGCAGTCAAGCTGCAATTTTTAATTGGGAATGATCACTATGGGGGAAGAGCTGGGGAGCATATGTATTTAGTTGTGTCGTCCCAGCAGGTGAGTTACAAAGAAAGTTCAACCAAGTTCAGATTAGCTTGGGCTCATCACCTGTTTATTTTGTCACTATAATATAACTATTTATTGTGATCATGCATGCTCAATGCAACTGAAGACTAACACTATTTGGCTTGGCATAATTTCCATCAACCATCGGTGGGTGATGACTAGGTGACTCATTGTGTAATGAACCCATGGCAACCAGATATTACAATGTAGAGTGAAAACAATTAACATCCGCATGTACAGTGAAGCATTTAAGATGAGCATCATACCTTCCCCTTATCAGTACTGCCAATTATGGGTAACATCCTCAGTCGACTACCCTGTTCTGTTCATGAGATCTTAGAAGTGAGTCTCATTGTGGTATGTCATTATCTGTAACTAAATCTATGAACTAGTTTTGGAGGATACTGGCTGCACCCTCTATGACCAGTAGGAAGTGTCTAGCCTTGGATGAGCCAACTGCATCGCTCCCTCCATCCATAAAGAAGATCACCCTTGTGCATGAAGATTTCCTCACCTTCTTAGACCTGCCTCTCTCAGTTGCCAAACAACAGATCAGATCTAGCGAGCATGAAGTCAATGGTACATCAACACCACCTGCAGAGAATGACATCTATAGGAGAGACAACTCCCTCAGCTTCTCAGCTCCATCTCCATCGACTACTAGGTAGGCAAGCAAACACAAAGCCAATGAGGTTGATGAGGCTGGTGCTCCATCTGTGAAAAGAATCCCTCTGGCACATTCATGAGTATGTCTAACCTTGTCTTGAACTATGTGGTGTAGGAGCACAAGGCTTCCTATATTTGTAGACTTAGTTTTCTCCACTTTCAGATCACTCTGTGTCCTCTAGCATCCATCGTGCAAGCATCCCATCCTGTCCTGTGTTTGTCAAAGACTAATCCACCCCTATTCGTACATATCCAGTCCTATCTGTATCCAGACTAACTATCTGGTTACACTATCCACCATACCTAGTATCCAACTTATCTCAGGACTAGCAACTGAGATGGTTAGTACCTTACCATATGTTTTCTTGTGTCCTGATGTTGCAACATTCATTTCTATCATTTCTATCTCCCCTGTCAATACTTTGACATTGACATACATATGTTTCATCTTTTTCTGACAGTCCTGGGAAATACCCAGACTATAAATTCCTGTACCTGCCTTGTGCAATACACCTTTCATTTGGGTCACTGTCTATCAGTCACATCTTCATTCATCATTGTCATCATCATTGCTTGTCTCAATCTGGTCCTCGTCCTAGACCAGTTTTTGTTCAATCCACTTCGCTTTCAATCCAGAATTGACCGGACTGACCCTTCTAGTGCTGGGCCTACATCTAGTTACCCCTTCTCATCTATCTACCTTTGCTGGACCCCTCTAGGGACAAGCACAGCTCACTCTCTTCACCCCTTTCTTTGTGGTAGATCCTCTGGGAACTTACCCTACCACATCACTTATCTTTCTTACAACTGGAGTCCACCACGAGGGGTTCACCCAGGTTGTTGAGGAGGTCGCTCAGACTCAGGCTTCAGTGTCAAGAGTTAGAAGAACTTACCACTGACCTTAGTTGTCTAGATATCTTGAAAGATTCTGACCTTCTGATCCTGGTTATACCAGACAGAGAGTTCCACAATCATCCTAACTTATCTGCTTCTCCTGTTGTGGATTCACCTTTTGTGCCTGGGGGTTTTACAAGTTCCACTCCTCAAAGGACTCCTTTCCCAGGGCAACATTAATCTCTTAACCTATTTTTGTCCTCACCTCTAACTCCTATCTCATCCTCTTCTTTTCATCACCCTTCACTAGTGCCATCTGACCATACTTTGTCATCTGGCCTCTCTTTTCTCCTTGATACATCTATCCATTTGCTTGTATCTGCTCCTAGTCCACTTACTTTGTCACCTACTTCTGTTGTCTCCTCTCTATCTGCTTCATCCATTCCTAACATCCCACAAAATCCTATTGTGCCAATAGCTAATCTGGTATTCCATATGCCCCTGCAAGGCATGCCCAACGCACCTAAATTTCATGGCAAGATGCCATTGCAGCTTTCTTGCTATCTAGAGGACATCGAGCAACTAGGTGATCAAGCTGGTCTTGATGATGCAGGTAAAATTAAGGTAGCAATCTGCTATGCTGACCTGGAAGAGGTGGAAGTATGGGAAACTTGCCCAGAGTCCACCACCATTCCAGTGGACTGGGATAACTTCATTGTGGCAGTCAAAAAGTTATATCCTGGCTGCGAAGGAAGTAACTGCTATTATTGTGCTGATCTCTAATATTTAGTTGAGGACTACCAAAAGAAGCAGATGCGAAATCAGGACAATCTGGGTGAGTATACCAGGAAGTTCACCAAGATTTCTGCTATCCTTATTGTGACCAGAAAGCTGTCTGAGATGGAATGGAACATGCTCTTCTTGGTTGGATTCCCTGCTCTCCTTCAAGAGTGCATTCATTATTGACTCACTATCATCAAACTGGACTTACATCCAGATGACCCCTATCTGATAGATGACATATCCACTGCTGCCAAGTTCCTCTTGACTAGTTCAGCTCTTTGCTCTTCACTATCCCCCTCTGATATCATTCCATATTCTCAACAATCACCTCCTCATCCTATGTCATCCACTTCTACTCCCTCATATAATCCTATCCCACCTATGAAAACTGAGATGAATATGGCCATGTGTACTACACCCCTTTGCAGGTTCTGTGCTGGGGTGGGACACTTTACCAGGAATTGTGCAGTCTGTATGGAGTACCTCAACTTGGGCAAAGTAGTCCATGGTGGCAATGGGAGACTCTATATGCCAGATGGATCAGAGATTCCATGCATACCTGGTGAAAGGATGCCATCAACCAGACCCTTACTGCAAAGTCAACTCAGGCTTTGGCAGTTACTACAGCTCTCCTATCCATTGTCTGTCTGGATGTTTCTTTGGCTGCAGCAGCCGATTCATCAGCCTACTTGGCAATGCAATCCAATATGGATAGTATTTCTCTACCCATTGTCACTGATGCAGAGTTTCAACTGTATATAGCTCAGGCTTGGGTGACCTTCCAAGCAGACAAGGGTAAACGCCCTAAGTCTGACGGTGTCCGTGTTCCTAATAGGAAGCAATCAGATAGTTATGCAGCGATGGTATCTGAGGAGATCCTATCCCCAGAGTTGCAGAAAACTGCTGAAACCTCTTCTTCTCTTCCTGCATGTAATGCTGACAAGAATTCTACCCCTCGAACCATACCTCGCAATCCTACAGGCAGTATATCTAGCTCTTCAAAACCTGCTATTATCGGTCCTCCAGGACCCACTGCTGTTTAATCTGCCCCTATGATGTAGTACAAATATTCATTCCCTCTTGAGGATGAGGCTGCACCTAGGCAAATCCTAGAGCAGATGCTGGACTTAAGTGTCCCAGTACTGGTGAAGGATTTATTCACTATCTCACCAGAGTTTTGAAAACAATTCCATGACCTTACTACTATGAAATGAGTTGCTAACCCTTCTACCCATCTCGCGCAGGTTAATGAGCTCACTGGCAGAGATCCTACTGCTGTCACATGAGAATTTGGTGACCGGATACTTAGAAATAATGACAGATGCATTGTTGCTCACCATAATCTACCCCTTCAAGTGATTGAAGTCAAGGTGGTGAATTCAGGATGCACTCTTCTTGGTGTTCTGGATTCAGGTTCAGAGATTATTGCAATGCCCAAGCAAATATGGAAGGAGTTTGGACTACCAATCCATTCTGACCATGTCATGAAGATGTTGTCTGTGAATACCAGCATCAACTCTACTATAGGGGTACTCAAGAACCTTGCCATAGACTTAGGTGCAGGCAAGATCATGATACAGGTTCAGATTCTGGCTCACACCAACTTTGACCTGCTACTGGGTTGACCATTCCATTACCTTATGAGTGCTAACACTGAAGACTTTCCAGATGGAATGCAAACCATTACTCTATGCAACTCTAATTTGGGGAAGTAGTATGCCCTGCCCACAAAACCATGGTCAAAAGGGTGCCCTTGCTGTCACAACGGTAAACCATGCAATAACCATCAATCTGTCTTAGAGATGGATTTCTTGGACATCAATGATCCACCTCAGGATCAGGGAGAGTTCAGTAAACAATCTGCTTTATCCATTTTCAATTTATCTTTGCCTTCATTTGTCCATTCATCTTCTCTATTTCCTTCTGCATATTGATGTCTTCCATCTTTTGCTATTGGACTCGATCCTGTCTTGCAGCCTAATGTGACCTTCAAATGAGGATTTGCAGGTTGTCCTTTATTTAATCTTAATCTTGTTTACACTGCTGCTGACCAGCATTTAGGTGCAGATGGATTGTCTTATCATCCATCATCTACAGATGATCCTCCTAAAGGGTTCAATAATGCATATTCCACTTCTATGTCTCTTTCAAATAACTATTTCCCTTTACTGTCTGGTCGTACTCACTGCTCAAACTATCCATCTATCATTTCACATTCATCTCACTCTTTTCTTTTGACTATCCTGTCAAACACCAATCCAGTGCAGGATAATCTGGTTACTTCGCGATCTGTGTACTACCTCATCCAAGAGGTGCAGATCAGCTGGATTCAAAGTCCTTTCTCTACTTGTATTTGCTTGGCTGACATGTCAGATATGGATCACACTTTGAGTATCCACTCTACAATCATTTCTTTGCCTTTAATAACACACTCTCTCACTGCGACCCATTTGGTTGTGGTCGACAGGACTATATACTTGAGCTACTGACCTATAGCGTTTCTACATTTATACAGGCACTTGAAATACTACCGAGCTGATATAGTGTTTGTCATATCCGGATACCTTCCTATGATGTTCAGGTGAATGGCATGGTTGATCGGCATCATCATGATGATCAGGAGGCCATTGCTGAAAGTACCCTAGGGAGAGAGACTTGCTGGCCTACAGCAGCTCATTCGGTTTGTATCCTGAAGTTAACTCGACCCTCGCAGTACTTTACAGTACATTGCATCGAGCCCCTATTTTATGTTGATCTCACAGAGGCTATATTTCTCATTCCTTTGTCATTTGCTGAATAGATTTTTAGAACTTCCCTAATTGCTTGGCGAGCTTCACAGCTCCAAGAGCATCAGGAAGACGCTGATTCTGCCTCGATTTCGGGTGCATGGATTACCAGTCTGGCTATTGCCATGACCAGATTGGATAGTCGAGAGTCAGATGAGTTCAAAGCTGAGGAAGATATAGAGAGTTATGATGAGGAAGATGAGGCAGTGGTCTTCGATGACTAGCTCACCTCCAATACAAAAACACAACCATAGACCCACTATGTATCTATTTCATCCTGGGTTTAGTCTGGTGCTCTCAGTTTCATCCCAGTGTTCATCTGGTGTCTTGGTCTCTTGAAAATAACTACTGAAAAGAAAACAAAAAAAAAACGTCAGACATTTATATGATAGATCATCATCATCTCTCTTTCTCTCATTTTCTCTCTCATACAATAGAACAAAAAGTCAAAAACAAAGATATAAACAAAGTCCTATTCCCTTCTCCTTCATGCTGTCTTGATGAACTCACTATTTAGGTCCTGTTCAGATTGATTCAGCTAGCTACATATTGGTAGTAACTATGCTTAGAAGCTGGGGTGTTTCTTTTTGGGGCCTGTCACATGGTAGCCCACCAGTCACCCCCAGAGAGTTACCCATACCCTCTCAACAATGTCTGGCATTTCAGTGTCAGAATTGTCAGCTTCATCCAGGAGGTCCCACTCAGGATGCTCCATCAGAGAATCTATCAATCTGGTCATACAGAGTGACAGCTTGAAAGGGAAAGGAAAGACACAGTCAAACTGCCACTCTATCACTCAGACGACATGGACTCCTGCTGAGGTGGACGAATTTGTCAGGTATCTTATGGCTAATCATGCAGCAGGAGGTGACAATGGCTATAAAGATGAGATGTTGTAAGAAAGGTATATGGTGAGCTAGAGGAAGTCCCCAGAGGGTCTACCACAGGCAAAGGGGTGAAGGGAGTGAGTTGTGCTCATCCCTAGAGGGGTCCAGCAAAGGTAGATAGATGAGGAGGGGTAACTAGACATAGGCCCAGCATCAGGAGGGTTAATCTGGTCGATTCCGGATTGAAAGCAAAGCAGATTGGATGAAAACTGGTCTAGGACAAGAACTGGATTGAGACGAGCAATGATGATGACAACGACGAATGAAGATGTGACTGATAGATGGTGACCCAAACAAAAGGTGTATTGCACAAGACAGATACAGGAATTTATAGTCCGGGTATTTCCCAGAACTGTCAGAAAAAGGTAAAACATATGTCAATGTCAAAGTATTGACAGGTGAGATAGGAATGATAGAAATGAGTGTTGCGACACCAGGACACAAGAAAACATATGGTAATGTACTAACCATCTCAGTTGCTAGTCCTGAGATAAGTTGGATACTAGGTAGGGCAGATAGTGTAACCAGATAGTTAGTCTGGGTATGGATAGGACCAAATATGCACGAATAGGGGGTGGATCA
Source organism: Pulveroboletus aff. carminiporus (assembly GCA_038094195.1). Lineage (NCBI taxonomy): Eukaryota > Fungi > Basidiomycota > Agaricomycetes > Boletales > Boletaceae > Pulveroboletus > Pulveroboletus aff. carminiporus. The sequence goes on along the minus strand of JBBPTP010000120.1, from coordinate 23,696 downwards.
GCCTTCGACAAACACAGGACACGATGGGATGCTTGCATGAAGGATACTAGAGGATGCTTGCATGAAGGATACTAGAGGATGCAGAGTGACCTGAAAGTGGAGAAAACTGAGTCTACAAATGTAGGGAGCTTCGAGCTCCTACAATGTTCAATGAGATTGCAAACCTACTCAATGACAAGTTCCCTGGCCAACGGGTACCAAAAACAGTCAAGAGCTGTCAGTCAAAGTGGTCCAATGTAAGTGCCAGTGTACAGCCAGACTTGAAACAGTGACTAAATATGATATTTCAAAGCTCAAAAGTGAGTATGCACTGGTCAAGAACATTAAATCAACATCTGGCTTCAGCCATATCAATCACCAGGGAGCCATTGTCGATGAGCACACTTGATATGCATGGCAACTATTTTGCAAGGTAATCATTGATCATATTTCTGATATCATTATTTTTTTGACTGATTTATCAGGTCTCTCTTTTACTTCTAGATACATTCAGGTGCAACAAAGTACGAAAATAATACATGGCCATACTGGAATGAAATATTGCCCCTCATGTCATGTATCCCAAGCCAATTCCACCTGCTCAATCCCAAGTGCAAGTGTAACCCAAAAAACGCTCATGTGCCAATTCCAGCAGTATCTACTGGTGCTTCTGCAAACTTTGATAGTGGTGAATCAATGGCCATTGACCACCCCTTGAGTGATGCACCCCCAATTGTAGCATCAACAAGCAGGTCCCCCATGTCCCCAAGTCCTATCCCCCCCATTGCAATGGTCCCAAATCCCATCCCCCTCCATGCCTCAGCTCCAAATTCTATCCCCCCTGAGGACCTGAATTCCATCCTCCCTGAAACACTGTCCACTTTCCTCCACCCTCCTCCATCTGTAGTCTCAGTAGCCATGACAAGCATCAGCCAAAAGTGAAAGGCCTCTAGTATCACAAATCCTGGCATTGACTCTGAGAATTCAGCAAAGTGATCATGCCCACCATCTGTAGCACAAATGAAGACTGAATCTGGTGTCATATTGCAATGCCTTTCCAACTTCCTTGACAACATTGACCCCTCTGTTTTGAAACCAGTCACCCTCACTTTTCTGGAACTCCAAGAGCAGCCACAGACTCGAAGTTCTTCCAGTGATGATGACTATGTAGATCGTGCTGCTGAAGTGCTCATGTTATTCAATCTCACTCCATCAGAGAACAACGATCTTGCTGATTACATGAGCGATCCACAAAATAAGATGAGAGTGAAGTTTTTTCTCAAGTTTGATACACCATCCTGCAAACAGTGGATTCAAAACATGCTTTCCAGACTCCACACAGTGCATGACACTGAAATCCAACAATGCAGTACAGATGTTTAGTGAGATGGAAATGGATACACTGATGTGTTTATCTACTTGTTAACTGGCCACTAACTTCTGTCTAGGATACTGTTGTATAGAGATCATGTCAATTTCAGCTTGGATATTCATCCTATGTGATGTAGTGTCCATATACTTTTAAATTTGTATGCCCCTCTTGATTTCTGGCAATAGTCTTACCATATAGCCCTTGCAATATGATCATGTCATTCTTCCACCCTTCTTCACTCAGCTGCACCAACTGGCCCCTCTGCAAGCTCTCCAATCACCACTGTATCCCCATCCTCTTCATGAACTTATTCCAAGTGCTGTGCTTGGAATTTGGGTGTGAAGAACACATCAGGGTCAAGCCTCTAGATAAAGTTGTGGACTGTGCAGAGGGCCGCTGGGATCTGAGCTTGTACATCCACGTCATATTCAGGTGGAAGTAAGAGGATCCTCCACTGACATTTTAGGACCCCAAAGATTTGCTCGATGACATTTCGAAGGTTGGCATGACGCAAATTAAATAGCTCCTCTTTGGTTTTGGAGCTACACTATCCTGTGAGTATCACATTTGCTTGTCATTTTTCTGTCTTACTGCAAACTCACCTGATGCCACTTCTTCAGATGGTAATGTATGCCATGATATGGAACAAGGAGTGTATCTGATCCATCAAACTCTACATCTGTAAGAAAATACTTCCCCTCTGGCACATACAAGTTCTCTGTATGTGCAGTATGCCACATGGTCACATTGGCCATAGTGCCATCACACCCTGTGATTGCATACACAAACAAGAGATCAAAATCACAGCCAAACAAGCAGTTCTGTGAGAGGAAGCCCTTCCAATTTTGCATGTTTGAATACTCTTCAATTGGCACAAATACATATATGTGGATTCCATCAACAGCCCCAATACAATTTGAGAAGTATCAGAAATGGTAATCTTCCATGATTTTCCTTGAAATGGGTGTGTTGTGGGTCGGTAACATAACGTTTGCTGAATAGAAAGGATCTGATGAAAAAAATTCAAGTAACTGCTTGAAATATCTATAATGTGGTGAGCAATTTACAATTATTCGTCCTGCTCTCACCAAAGTCTGAGACAGAACATACTTGGAGATCGTTGTTGGTGAATGTTGGAACCTTTCACCAACATGACATGAACTCAGTCCAGTAACACATGTATGGAGGAAGATTCCAAGCTGTTCCTTGATCAAAAGTCCACGACCTGACTTTTTGAACCTGTTTTCAGTCAGCACTTGTAACAACACATCAAAAACCACATGTGATACACCAAGTGATGTCTTGATGCAGTCGGGACGACCATTAAGGAGTTCCATTATCCATCTCTCACTGGTCAGAATGGAGGTATGGTATGAAATCTTTGTGTTCGACTGGAAGAGTAGCTCATAGTAATATATCATGTGAGTAATGATAGCTGTTAGCAATATCATGAGCTAGCGTCAGTGCTCAGCTTCACTTCAAATGAGCAGTTGGGCTTCAAGATCCATTTGTGAGCGAGAGTACATGGTATTATCAACATGCCCATCGATCTATCTAGTACTTCAGTGATCTATCATATAAGCATACATGGCTGTCTGCCAATATATCGAGCACAGCCCTTGGTGGTTCAAATCATCCCCAGGCAATAAGTGTAGTTGCTAACTAGCCGAAGTGAAGTTGTTGATATTTGGACAAGCTCTTAGATATTTGTCTTTGAACGTGCATAGAGACAGCATGCACCTTGGTATTTGGTTTTATTCTTATCCAGTTCTATCTGGTACAGACTATTGGATATCTGTGTAGGTATAGATGTAGACAGAAGATTGATGAAGATAAGTTGAGCAGTATCTCACATTACAGTGTTGCCATTATACCATTTCATTTCTATCATTTCTACTTTCTGATTCATTTTCATTTCATACTTAGGGATCACGCTGGACATGAATGCAGACACGGACACAGACACTTGATTGGATGGTGAAGGAATCAATATCTACACTACAGGGTGACTACCTATTGACAAGCCCTCATGCCTTCCATTCCTTCAGTTGCCACTTCAGCTCATCGATCTCGCACAGCTGCATGCCTGCCTCAGCTGCTAGGTCTGCCATGACAGACTCTGCCTTCTTGATTTTCACCTGCAACTCCATTATCTTCACCACAAGTTGAGTGATGAGGCGAAGGGTGAAATCTTGAGGAGATGACTGAGCGCTGTGAGTGGTGACTACCTTCTTCTTTGTGGTCCTGCCTTCTTCCTCATTGTCATTGGATTTGAAATCGACAACAATGATAGTGTCATCCAGTTGAGGTTTAGGAGATGGCTGATGATGCAGTAGTGGGATTCAGACTACAGGACTATTAGTCTAAACTGTTGACTGCACAGAATGAAAATGTACTGATGACTATCATCTTTCCCTTCCCTTTGTCTGTCGCCTTGCTCGCCAAGGGCCCCTCAGCTTTCTTTGATGCCTTGCTGCACCCTAGCGATTTCTCACACCATGCCTTGAGTTTCGTGCACTGTTGGCAGGTGTGGTTAGCCTGTCCAACACAGAGCTCCTTCACCCTAGTGCATAGTCTGCAGGGGACTTGGTGGATGTTGGCCAGTTGAACTGTGGTCTTCTTCGAAGGTTCACCCTCATCCTCGTCTTCATTGTTCTTGATGGTAGGCCTTGCACACTATCAACTCATGAGTATGGATTCATACAAACTATATAATAACTCACCTTGTTGTGATTGGATGTCTGCATAGTCTGCAGATCCACTCTTCATCCTGCAGAGGCAGCAGGTGGACCTGAAGATACCACCTTTGCACTATCTGCATCTGCTGACAGACTGCCTTGAGGATCTGCATTCATTCCAGAAGTGGTTGGTCGTGCTTCATCTGCTTGTGCTGCACACTTGCACTCCTTGTGTTCTGCTGTCTAACACCTTCGATCTGCTGCCTCAGTTTTCTACCTATTTGCTGTGTCAGCAACCTCTTGCATCTTCAGAATGATGTAGTTTTCCACCAGTGTCTCTGCACTGTGCTCCTTGGCCTTCTTTAGGCAAGTGTGCAAGTCGTCCTACGAAAGGGGTTAGCATGTTGGATTAGTTGCAATACAAGCATCTCACACCAGGACCATATCCCATTCCCAAATCCACATTTCCTGCTCCTCCTGCAATGTCTCCTTGTTGTCTGGTATCATTTTGCCAACAGCATAGATGCAATCATTGGCAGATTTGAGCACCTTTGCCACTTGGGCCTTTGGACTGTCATCAACAGCAGTACAAGTGAATGAAAGGATATCAGTGAAGGTGGACATGATGGTAGATGATGAAGAAGGATGATGAAGAAGTTGTGTGATGTGTCAATGGGACTTATCCACCAATGTGCATTTCAAAGTCAGTTCCCTACTGAGTCACATGACTGACTGGGGACAGTCAGTATCTAAGTCCTCCATGGATGTAGGAGCATGAGGCTCTCTACATTTGTAGACTCAGTTTTCTCCACTTTCAGGTCACTTTGCATCCTCTAGCATCCATCGTGCAAGTGTCCCATCCTATCCTGTGTTTGTCAAAGGCTGATCCACCCCTATTCATACATATCCAGTTCTATCCGTACCTGGACTAACTATCTGGTTACACTATCCACCATACCTAGTATCCAACTTATCTCAGGACTAGCAACTGAGATGGTTAGTACCTTACCATATGTTTTCTTGTGTCCTGGTGTCACAACACTCATTTCTATCATTTCTATCTCACCTGTCAATACTTTGACATTGACATACATATGTTTCATCTTTTTCTGACAGTTCTGGGAAATACCCAGACTATAAATCCCTATATCTGCCTTATGCAATACACCTTTCATTTGGGTCACTGTCTATCAGTCACATCTTCATTCATCATCATCATCATCATTGCTCATCTTAATCTGGTCCTTGTCCTAGACTGGTTTTTGTTCAACCCACTTCACTTTCAATCCAGAATTGACTGGACTGACCCTTCTAGTGCTGGGCCTACATCTAGTTACCCCTCCTTGTCTATCTACCTTTGCTGGACCCCTCTAGGGACAAGCACAGCTCCCTCCCTTCACCCCTTTCTTTGTGGTAGACCCTCTGAGAACTTACCCTACCACACCACTTATCTTTCTTACAGTGGGGATTGATTCCTATATGTAGTGACTACACAGACATGAGACTGTGTTCATACCCTTGATGGACAGACAAAACACACAACCATTGCAATTGAGGTTCCCTTATTCCTGCTTCCTTTGGTGTCTGCCTACCAAACTGATCCTCCTTCTCATCAAGAGACTGGATCATGAGTCACTCCAGAGGTTCTCACAGGTCTGCAGGTATCTCTTGGGAGTCACTGCAGAATGTTACTTGGCAAATTTGAACTTTCAGGATACTTGTCTAAGGGTACAAGAGAGTGATTGGAGAATATTGTGAGATGAGGATTGTGATGCTCTGCTGGTCTGGAGATGCACAGACTCATTTAGGGTACCAAGCACCCTTTGGTTCACAAGTTCGCAATGGACAGGCAATGTAAGAAAGATAAGTAGTGTGGTAGGATAAGTCTCCAGAGGGTCTACCACAGGCAAAGGAGTGAAGGAAGTGAGTTGTGCTTGTCCCTAGAGGGGTCCAGCAAAGGTAGATAGATGAGGAGGGGGTAATCAGACATAAGACCAGTGCGTGAAAGGTCAATCCGGTCAATTCTGGATTGAAAGTGAAGCAGATTAATGAGACCAGTCTAGGATGTAGACTAGATTAAGATGAATGACAACAACAACAATGACAACTGAGGACAAACAAACTGTGAACTGATGAATGGATGAAAGATGCATTGCACAAAGTCAGGTACAAGATTTTATAGTCCAGGCATTTCCCAGGACTGTCAGAAAGAAAAACATAAAACAAAAACAGACAGCTGTCTAAGAAGTGACAGACACGACAGGACTAGAAATAAGTATTCTGAGACACAAAACAAAAGCATATGATAGAGTACTAACCACCTCAGTTGCAAGTCCTGAGGTAATTAGGATACTAAATAGACTGGATAGCATAATCAGATAGTCAGTTCGAGTATGAATAAGACTGGATATGTATGAATATGAGTGGATCAGCCTTTGACAAACATGGAACATGATGAGATGCTTGCATGATGGATGCTAGAGGACACAGAGTGACCTGAAAGTGGAGAAAACTGAGTCTACAAATGTAGGGAGCCTCGTGCTCCTATAGTGATTGTCAATTTTGTGCCCTATCAATTTTTTTAAATTTGTTGGCAGGGCTAGAGTCTATGCACCAAGTGCATCTCTTCCTCTATGCAGGCCCTATCCAAGACTCCCAGGGATTGCTTTTCTGCCTGGAAAGCATTGAGATGTCAGGTTGTCTGAAGTTACATGTTAATGGTGAAGGATGTACAGGGATACAAGCCTCACTTGACAGTCATTGCTTCTGCTGTGGTACAAGTAGTCTTCGGATGCTCTGCATCAATTCTCTATTACTCTTCATGCACCACACCATATCTTTCACAACAATGGCTTTGCATAACACCCCACTCCAGCGTCTTGCATTGACTAATACTAATCTGATGCTCGGAGAATGGAGATTATTGCTGGTGTCATTGAAACTCCCACAGCTCACCACTCTGGAAGTGGAGGCCAGATGTCCTATACCTGCCCTTGTTAGTTTCCTTCTGAAACACCAAGTACAAGAGCTGTAAGTTTCACCTGACAAGCCTTCAAATGTGATGAGCGGCATGAAGTTACACCCATGGTCCCACACTCTCATCTCATCACTGGATGTGCTGGACATGATGGCAGAGGTGATAGTCACATTGATGCATTGCATAGATGTTCCAAAATCATTTGCAAGACTCAGTATTTGACTATGTCCATTACATGACCAGCACTCCATCTTTCCTGTGTTCATGAATTATATAGAGAGATTCCCAGAGTTGGATGAGCTATGAATTACAGTGGAAGATAAAGATGGCAATGAAATGGTATATGTGGTACTGGATGACAAGTACATCTGCTCAGCTAAAGTCATGGTTTTCCATTGTCTAAAACAGGAAAGTCATCACAACCCTATTGTAAGTCACTAAAATCCATGGTGGACCAGGCTCTGAAATGACACACCTTACCAGATAAATTGCATACATTGGATGAAATCATTCTCATAGACATGCAGAGTTTGGCTGCATACATGTAGCTCATTGTTGGATGAAGAGCTTGTAGGCTTGTTTTAGGCCTTTTTATCATTGGAAAACAGTCTGCACATGGTCGTTTTGAGGTACAACATAAAGGAATAGTGGCCAGTGGCTACTGAAATCAACCATAGGTGTATACTACTCATTACGAGATATTGTAAAATGGTGATCCATATTGAAGTGAGAGGGGAGAGGGGGAAGAATGCGTGAGCAACAACAACAATCATTGAAGGTAAGGAAGTGCTCCCTAGTGTTCAACACCAATGAGTGAAAGAGTGTAACAGTGGTTGTTGTCAGGAAAGATGAGAAAAATGATATAGGGACTGACAATGGTAGACCATGGGCAGCATGAAGGAGAGACTCTGAGAAACTCTCAGGCAGTGGTACTGAGGGCGACAATGATCATTGTGGATAAGAGCAAGGTGAGGATTAAGAACACTGTGACTATCTGTGATATACCACAGGAAGTAGAAGTAACCATTGCTAGGAAATGCAGGGAAAAATGACAAAGACAATCGTGATGGATAATTGAAAGTACTAGGTGCAGCTGCTCAACATCCATTGTCGGATAACAACTTATTGGCTAACCAAGGGCATGATGTTCAACACCAGTAAGCAGGGTGACAAGAGCAAGGATACAGACACTACCTGTGATATACCACCAGGTAGTGGAACTTGGATGAGGCAACAAGAGTAAGAATACAGACACTACCTGTGGTATACATGAGGCAGTGGAACTTGGGTGGGGCAACAAGAGTGAGATACAGACACTACCTGTAATATACCACAAGGCAGTGGGACTCAAGCAGGGTGACAAGAGTGAGGTACAGATACTGCCCACTTGGACGATGCAAGTTGTGGTTCCAATTAGGTAAGCAGGCAGTGCATAGCCAAAGTGGCATCATGACTGTTACGTCGAAACGACGTACAAAGTTCCGTTGCTTGCGTAGAGCACGAGCAAGGGTTCGAGCTAAGACTAGGAACAGGACTGCTAGTCGAGCAGCCTGGATTCTCACAGCGATATAGACGGGAGGGCGCAGACTGAGTAAAGAGCAACCAAGATAGATTGCAGAAGATCGAGAATGTCCTAACTACTACTAGAGCTCAGCTCTAAATAGTGACAAGCGATTACGCTTAGGTAAGGAAAAATGGAATGCTATGGAATCGGATGGAAAGGGCTATGGTCATCAGGATTATGAATCCGATATAATGAGAACCGGATTTGGAAGGATTAGTCCGTTGACATCACACACACACGTTACAGGACTCCGACCATCGGGAATAGAAAGTGGAAAAGAAGCGGTCTTAGAGGATAAGGAGTTTTGGGGCGAAAGGAGATAGACAAAGCATAAACGATATGTATCCTGAATGAAGGATACCAAAGCGGACTGTCTGTGAAATGAACGTTACGAGAACTAAGTGCGCATGAAGGTATAAAATTGTAACAATGACTGTCACATGCTACTGGTTCCACCACTATGCATCACTCCGAGTCAAACAAGTGTTTTGTCCTCCTCGCTGACTGTGGTCTACCACAGTCAGCATTTCTTTCTTTACTGTCTGTGGTGTACCATGGGCAGTGTCCCATCTAGCAATGTGTCACTCTGAACAGTGGCTGTATCAATTGGCTCCACCATTTCCACCTTGGACCACACCTTGACCTGGTGTGGCAATAGCCAAAGTGACCACAATTGTTGTGGGACATTTAAGATTTCAGTGTCCCTCTCCTTCTTTGTCCTCTTACTGTCAACTCACTAGTCTTTACACTGTTACAGGTGCACTCTACGCTATAGTGCATTACAATTACTGAAGCTACAAGCACTATGAATACAGACTAAGAACATGGATAATCATTTCCTAAGTCTTTATCTTATCAGTACTGGTTTTACTGATTACTCTTTATTTTCACATCTTCACATTTTCACATGTGCACTTGGTCACATTTCACTATTTCACTATGTCACGACTTCACGATTATCACTCTTGATGGAGTCACGCTTCACGATCATATTCTTATGAGTCACGATCATAGATGAACCACACTTGATGCTTGAGGCATAAGGCTATATCTTCCATTCTGCCACATCTATACTTCTTATTTACATTAGATCCACACCTTATGTATATGTTTATGCTTCTCTTCCATTCTTACTTATTAGATACACATTGTAACCTCATGGACTACACAGGATATCTCTAGATAAGGTGTCTATAGATACAAACACTAGTAGAGTATATATATGATTCATGTAGAGCCAGGAGACTCTAACCAAGTTCTCCTGGAGTTGTCTCCTATTCACAATAAGACTATTATCTTCACTCCATAACTCTGGTTACCTAGCATAAGCTAGCTAGGTCAAGACTGCCTTGGTAAAGGATATCACAAGGTTAACAAGACACTTACCTTGGGCAATTACTATTGCCTCTTGATGGCTATGCCTCAGGGATTTAGGATTGTTTCAATAACCCAGGACCATCTTTAAAGGAACCTCCCTCAGTTTCATCCATGAACCACCAGTTGTTCTTAGGTGATCCCCAAATGATGTTGCCAGACCTCAAGCTTACTTCTAGATCTGCACGCCAACCTCAGCCAGCAGTCGAGGCTCCTCAGCTGGACCAGCTGACATTGGGTGACTGCATATCAGAGTGTCATGTCCCTTCTGGTGATGATATTCCCATGGTTGAGTGTCCAATGTTGCTGCACGATCTTCTCAAAGGTGGTGTTCTTGCTGTCTCTTTGATGACATCTAGCATCCTGCCCCACTCGTCCAGCATTGCCACTGCAGTTGAGCATCCAATGTTGGTAGATGACATCCCTGGAGGTGAGAGCTCCCTCAGTAGCTTGGCTGATCCTCAGGCACCTGCCAATACCCACTCCATGTCAATTTTCATTGGTGATGATATTCCAGAGTGCCAGACTCCTTCCACAACGATGCTTTGGGATGTTTTAGAGCTGTACTATGGGTTTAACTGCTCTTTATCCAGCATGGCACATCATGGGTTGAATGTCTCTCTTGCATCCCTTGCTGTCAAAATTTGTGAAGGTGGATCAACACTACCTGGTGAAACAAGCATTCACATATTGGTAGTGGACTTTCTAGAGAGGCTGATGATGATGCAATCCCTTGCTCCTTTCTATGACATGTTGGACAACAGCCTCATCAAGCAATACAACACTGGGCATATTATCATTCACCAGCAAGCAGGACATCATATAGTGGTGGATGGCACCAAAACTGCCAAAATGTTTTACCTAGTGACATCTCATGCTGTTAACAATACTCTGTTCATTATCTTCTTTGATGATTCAGTGTTGGCTCTGTACCTCATTTGTGCTCAACTTGGTCCAGAGCTTTCTGACATTGCTAAAGAGCTTGTGTGCAAGGGCATCCCCTTTAGTACCCATATTGTGCATGATGCAGTACCAACTTCAGTGTATACTACATTCTGTGGTCTGGGCTTCCTGCCTTGTGACTACTCACCACACTCCTCCGACTATGTTGCTTACCTTGAAAGGAGGGACAGTGTACTGTGCTGTAATTATGGTAGGGTCACACTATTGAAAGGTGGAATTATTGGGCATCTTGTGTGTGAATCACTTGATGATTGAGCTGATTTCATCATTACATCTGGGCCGTCTAATGATGTAGTCTGGTTTGGTTCCTGAAACAACCCTAATAGCTACTAGAGCTTTCAGGTTACCACTAGGCGGCTTAGACTTAGAGATGAGCAGATGAGGGGAAAACCCAAGAGGATCTGACTGAGGATCCCTTGGTTGTCAATTCAGATCCTTATATACCCTACTACATGTGTGTACCTATTTGGTCCATTATCCAAATGTAGACATGAACAGCCATAAGGCTGTGAAGCAGAAATTAAAACAATGAGATAGGTATGAGTCAGGTGGCATATCAAAATGGAAGAGAAGCATGAAGCATATCCATAAGGTAATGAGGTAGTGGTAATGAAATGCATGAGGCATAGAATGGAAGCATACGAAATAAGGTTATGTTCTGTCCATTAAAGTTTAATGTGTCTATATTCAGAATGTCATAAGTCACATGATGTCAAGCATCGTGCTGTCATGAAATCGTGAAAGTATCAGCAGTGTTTAGGGTAGGGTTGTTCAGACTTAGCGGATAAAAGATTAAAGGGAATCGTAACGTCGTGTCTTTGAGATAATTGATTTGAACTACAAGCCTAACGACAAGCATTAGACTTGAGTGGCTAGTTTAACCTCATTGCGGAGGAGCTTTAATCAGTGTTTGAATAAGTTACGATGTTGCAAAAAGAGCATTTGTAACAGTTCCTGCATCAAAACTGAAAACCTTCATTATTGGAATGATGACCTGGATTGCGAAGACGAAGATATCATCTGCAGGGTGTATAAACTGTCCACAGGTAACTCCACTCTAGTTCTCCTCTGATATAACTTGTTAACTCACTTTTAGGCCAACAGCACAACTGTGATTGGGAACAGACCACCGATATATCATGGTGGCCAAAGCAGTTGACATGGGATGTATGCAGGCTGAATGTGGATTATTGGTCCACAGATGATGAAGTCTGGTACCAGAAGCATCTGCAGAGAATTCATGACTATGATGAGAGAGACTCTCCACCTTACCATACTACTGTGGACTGGCAGAATGCCCTGAAGTATTGGAAGGAGACAAAGAAGGTGTGCAATTATACTTCACAGATTGCTTGGAACTGGCTCACCACCCATACCTGATGTATTATATATGGATATCATTTACTTTTCCTTGACATCAAACTCGAACAATGTATAGCTTGACATTCTGTGCAAGAATCTTATAACTTTATACAGCAGAATTATCAACAAAAAATAAAAATGAAGGGTAGCTAAGTGATCGCATCCTCACCAATCTCTCTTTTTTTTTAAAAAAAAAAAGATCTCATTTATTGAGCTGTGGGACAGCACCTCTTGGTAGACAGTACATGTGTGGTATGTATCATGTGAACTATAGTATTGTATAATGGTGTTCACAGTCAAGCCAGGTCCAGCTTGCGCTTGGGTGTAGTGGTGGTTTGGACCTGGTTGATTAGCTGGTATGTAGAAATATAGATAAGAATGAAAATGAAAATGAAAAAGAAATGGAGAATGGCCAATGGGTGTTTACATGAATGTGAAGGAAGGAAATGTTAAACAAGAATTTTAGGATGGACTTCATTAGAATGTCTGCTTCACTCAACATGCTCACATATCTTGAGCATGATGCTTACTTTGACATGGAGATGAGTACAAAGTACATCCATTGGCAACATAAAGCCATCTTCAGCTCTGATACAATCCTCATCACAGCTCATGTAATTACTCTTCTTTCCCCTGAGCTGGACATTCAGGGACTCGTTTGTATAGTTCATGGCCCCTTCAGGTGATGGGAGCTCTGGTAATTTCTAGGAATGACATCATTGATCACTTGAACATGGTCATGCTTGTCCTTTCCCTCTCAATAGATGCATTTCAATGTGTTTCAATATATTGAGTAACTAAGACAGTCTGCAATTAGCTAACAGGCAATCTATGGATGAGCTATTTCTCAGCAGCATCCTTGGTAGCTGTCACAACCTTTTTGGTGGTCACCTTATGATACTTCAGCTTGTTATGCCATTCTGTGGCAGAGTGGTAAGGAGGGAAGCCAATGCTGTGGTAGTTGTGAATGTCTTCAAGGTGGTTTTGGAATCACACCTCATCATCTGTAGACCAGTACCCAACATTCAACCCACATGCTTTCCATGTGGACTGTTTGGGCCACCATAAAATGTCAGATGTCTGTTGACTGCGATGATAGGAATTATCTCGTTGACCTGGGATGTAATCAATATATTGCATGAAGTAAAGTATACTTAACCCACCAGTAGATATCTTGTACACACCACATATGATTTCTTCGTCATTCTCATCCAAGTCATCATCCCAAGAATATTCCCCTCCAATCTTAATGGCTGAGCTATACTTGAAAACAACTTCAGAGGGCCCACTACATATGAGCATATCTATGCAATCACTAAGGGAATCACAAGCTAGGTGGGCAATGATACCATTCCTCATCAAGGCAGCTCTACCATAGCTTCATCTCAGTAAGCAGTCCTGCTTCTCAAGGTAGGAATTATAATCAGACAGGAGGGGCCGATAATCAAAAGGAACAAAACTGAGGCCCATAGACCTAGGATAGGACACAATAGGTGACAGTGCTGCTTTAGAGATGATCCACATACTAAAGAGAATACCCCTTAGCACAAGCTGTAGAGCAATGTCCGAAATGTTGCTGCTAAGCTGGACTCTAATGATGTGCAGGACTGCAATGGAATCCTTGAGGGAGATGATAAAATGACAGGCTTCTTCCTGGCAAAAGTGAATGAGATAGAATATGCCTGAAGATCTTTCATCACCCAGAGTGATACATGTTCTCTGCTGCTACTCAACAGTTATATGACCAGAGTTGTAATGCTACTCTAGGCTGCCATTCAATAGGTTGCAGATATTACAATTGAGGGGCTGACCACTAATGAGCAGTGCAAGAAATACCTTGACAGCACAGCAGAGGTTTGATGATACTGGGGGAGGGGCTTGACCTTCACAAATTCTAACAGCAAGCTCAGTGGAAGTGTTGGGAATGGAGGGGTGGTATGTGGAAGGGGAGTGCATTAATCCATAACATTATTGCATGATGTCATTGAGGGCAGAAAACATCAAAGACTCTGACTGAGGAATGTTGCTACCAACAAAGATTGAAGCATGATGGGCTGGTGGATTAGATTTCAACACATCATGGGATGGCATCAGTGTATGCCCACCAAAGCCATTGTAATCATTCCCATCATCCTCAAAGATGTCAAATTTCAGATCAGCAGTTGGGTCAAACTCAGTACAGATGTCCCATTCATTAGTGAATACATCATAATGCTTCTGCTCCCCTGGGTACAACAACCAGATGGCACTTGCTGTATCATGCCCTATGTTGATGTGAAGTTGGAAGCCATCCACCTCTTCCCATTGAAAGACAGTTGTGCCTCTCTTTCCAGGCATCTGATGATTAAGGGCATTCCATGTATGCTGCTCATGTGCTGTCTTCTCCTTTGGTGTCTTGTGCACTTTCTTCCTTTTGTTAGCTATTTCTCAGTGAGCAAGGAAGTCTCTCCAGGATTTGCCTTTTTTCTGATGTAACCCCTGGGAAGGGTTAGGCAAGGATGGCTGAGGAGTGACATATCAGGACCATTCAGTGGTGATGGCTAACACAACCACTTGCATAAGGTTCTCGTTGCTTGGGTAACAGTTCTTCCTCACCCACTGACCAATAAGGCTATTCTCAGGAATGTTCTTGAAGAACCACTTCCCATTCTTATCACAGTGACCCCAGATAATGTAGATGGGGAGATGTGCCTGGACCATCTGTTCTACATGAATGACACATTGCTAGCAGAACAGGTCTATAGCAGTACTAACTCTCTGACTGGTTGGTGAGAATGTACTGGCTGGGAACTCCCTGAGCATTTCAACCATTGTAGGTGGAAATCCCTTGTCTAACAAGACCTTCACCCATTGTGAATCAGGTTTGGCAATGTCTACCAGATATCTGCTTATGGCCCACAATGTCATAGTGATTAAATGCTGGAAATGGATTAGAGCATGAGATGCTGAGCCATAAGCAGCTTTTTCAGTCTCCCAGAGTTTTTTGTAGTCAGTTCTCCTTGGGGTCAAATGCAACACAACGTTCATGGGGGCCATCATGGAGAGTACATTGAAGACATTGGTGAGAAAATCATCAAGAGTGATCTACTTTTCTGAAACATCAGGTTTCAGCTGATAGAGGGCATGTGGAGTTTGGATAATCGATAGAGTTGCTTTGGTGTAAGCAAGGCAAGAGAAAAGAGGGTCATTGCAGAGAAGATGGGGGAGGAAAAATGGAAGTTGTGGGTAATTGGCAGACATAACACAAAAATGGTGGCCAGAAGACAGAGCCTCATCATCTGAGGAGACAGGAGGAAGGCAGACTGCAGGAGGTGAAACTGACATGTTGGGAGAAATGATGACATGACCAGAAAGAATGAAGGTATGCATTTGTGGAGGCTAAAGGCATGTGTGAGCACATAGAAAAGAGGCAATGATCAAATGACAAATGGATCTAGGCAGCAGTAAGGACAGAGAGGATAACAGAGTGTATGAGAATGAACTAGCACTTACTGACAAGGAAACAGCAATTTAGAAAGTGATATCAGAACAAGGAACCACAAGAAAGTTGGTGACAAGTTTGAAGAAGTTGCCCAGGAATGATGTACAGTGAAGGAGATACTTGTCAGTGTAAAACACTAATGAGGTAGGTCAGAGAAGTTGACCTGGGATGTATGGCAAGTGATACAACAAAGAACATGCTCGTTAGTGTAAAACACCAAGGAGTTGCGATCAGGCAGGCAGAGAATAGATGCTCTATAATGTAAACACTGATGGGTAGCAATGTTAATGATGAAGTTGAGCAGATGAGGAACTCCTTAGTGTAAACACTAGTGAGTTGATGATAAGAGGACAAAGGAAGAGAGGGACACTGAAATCTTAAGTGTCCCACAACAATTGTGATCACTTTGGCTATTGCCACACCAGGTCAAGGTGTGGTCCAAGGTGGAAATGGTGGAGCCAATTGATACAGCCACCATTTGGGGTGATGCATTGCTAGATGGGACACTACCCGTGGTACACCACAGACAGTGAAGAAAGAGATGCTGACCATGGTAGACCACAGTCAGTGAGGAGGACGAGACACTCATTCGACTTGGAGTGATGTATAGTGGTGGAACCAGTAGCATGTGATAGTCATGGTGCCACTTTGGCTATGCACTGCCTGCTTACCTAATCAGAACCACAACTTGCATCATTCAAGTGGGCAGTGTCTGTACCTCACTCTTGTCACCCCGCTCAAGTCCCACTGCCTCATGATATATCACAGGTAGTGTCTGTACCTCGCTCTTGTTGCCCCGCCCAAGTTCCACTGTCTCGTGTACACCACAGGTAGTGTCTGTATCCTTGCTCTTATCACCCTGCTTACTGGTGTTGAACATCACACCCTTGGTCAGCCAATAAGTTGTTATCTGACAATGGGTGTTGGGCAGCCACACCTAGTACTTCCAATTACCCATCACGATCGTCTTCATCATTTTTCCCCACATTTCCTAGTGATGGTTACTTCTACTTCCCATGGTATACCACAGGTAGTCACAGTGTTCTCAATTCTCACCTTGCTCTTATCTGCAATGATCATCGTTGCCCTTAGTACCATCATCTGAGAGTTTCTTAGAATCTCTCCTTCATGCTGCCCATGGTCTACCATTGTCAGTCCCTATTTCATTTGGCAACCACTCACATACCCATGCTTTTGCATGACCATGATTAATTCATGAAGTGTCTTCCTATGGGAAATATTGGTTCATTTGGGAATTCATTTCCTTTAATGCCAGTTGTCCATAATTGAGTAGGTAGCATTGTTCTGCTGGTCTCTTTACTAGGAAAGATCATTGTTTTCCACTAACTGTCTGCGGTTTACCATTGTCAATGTCTCTTCTTCCAGGCAGTGTCCCCCATTGTTGTTATCATACATGACATTACATTGGCAATGCACTATAACAATAATATCAGATTCATCCACAACTATTTATCTAAATAGATCTGGTCATCTTCAAATTCGTGTTCTCATGTAATTGTTATTTGACTGAAAAGGAAGTGGGCACCAATTCTCCACTCTTAAACTATAAGTGGGCTCCTTTGACATTTTTTCTTTCCTTGTAAACATGCCATTACTCCAAGCCTAGTCATCAAAGCCTGTTTTGGCCTTTGTTGAACCTCGTTCACCTCCTCCACCTGTCCCTTTACTCTCTTCACACATTAACTTACTATTAAAAGCAACTATCATACTCTGCTTCTGTGAAGATTTATTTCTTCTCCTCAGCACTCTGCCTCAATCACAACCTGGAAATGTTCACTTTCCCATGCCAACAGCCAGGGCCACCATTCCATTGCCAGTCCTTGATGCTTCCAATGCTCCTGAATCTCCTTTGATGGTTGCCAAGGATGAGGATGACTCCCTTTTATAGTAATGAGGCTGTCTGTGATGAGTCATTGTGACTCAGAACATATCCATGCATAGCCTTGTGGCATATCTTTGAAATGACAGAGATTAATGACATGTTGCACACACATTGTCCATTATGAACATGAGAATAGAAGTCAAGGGACTTCTACATGGAAATTAATGAGAATTGTGACTTATAATGAATGTGGGTCAAGGGTTGTATCCTTGATGCGTGACTTGACTTGGAAGATATAAACAAGTGTTCTTAGTAAGCAGCTTAGTCAGTGTGCTTAGTTATTGTTCATCATGAAAAATGTTAAGTCTCTTAGGACAAGGTATTGCATTAGGCAGCGTTTGTAATAGGAGGTACCAAGGAGATAGTGCTTCCATTCATCCAAGGCTAGAATAACAGCTAATAATTTCCTATCATAGATGTTGTAATTGCATTGGGCGAGAGCAAATGTTTTTGAGAAATAAGCACATGGGTGGAGGTCTCCATTCTCATTGGACTGCATGAGAACTGTGCCTGCTGCCAAAAGAGAAGCATCAGTCATAAGGATGAAAGATTTTGTGGTGTCTGTAATGTGTAAAACAGGTGTGGAGGCAAAGATGTTGTGGAGTTTATCAAAAGCAGATTGTTGGAGATTGGTTCATTGCCATGGTTGTTCCTTTCAGGTAAGGAGGTTAAGGGGGGCAATGATATTTGAGAAGTCTGGAATGAATTTCCTATAGAAGTTGGCAAATCCCATGAAAGACCAGACCCCTTTTACAGATGTTGGTGGATTCCAGGTATGGATGGCAGATAGCTTGGTGGAATCCATCTGCACTTTTCCTTGTCCAATGATGATGCCTAAGAAGTTCATTGTCAGAGTGTCGAAAATGCATTTGGTCAGTTTTAAGGACAGCCCATGTTCCCGTAACCTTTGGAGTACTCATCTAGTCCTTTCATGGTGGAGATTGACATCATCCTTGATATGTAGCCCTAGGTTATTCATATATATCTTTAGCCAATGTTCTGAGATCATGTCTATGAAGATATAATTCATGAAAGCTTGGAAGGTGGGGGGTGTGTTACTATGACCAAAGAATAGTACCATAGGTTCAAAAAGTTCAAAAGGGGTAATGAAGACCATTTTCCACTGATCTTCCTCTTTAATTCAGATGTTGTTATATCTCCATCGAATGTCAAACTTAGTGAAGATGGTTGAGTCCTTCATGTCATTGATTAGATCTGAGACTAAGGGTAGTGGATAGGCATTTCAGATGGTATGGGAGTTGAGATAGTGATAATCTTGGCATGGTCGAAGAGAGCCGTCCTTCTTGGGGATGAAGAAGAACAGGGCGGCTTGTGGTGACTTCAATGGTACAATCCAGCCAGTTTTGAGATGCTCTTCAATGAATGCTTTACAGGTTTCTCATTCAGTTGGATTCATGGAATATACTTTGGCAATTTTTGGGATGAAGGATGGTTTAAGTTCAATGGTGTGATCATAGGGTTGATGAGGAGGAAGCTCATTGAAGGTTTTCTTTGAGAAGATGTCTTCAAAGTCTTTGCACCATTCAGAGATGACAACATCTTAAGCTTGTTCTTTTTGAGTGATTTCAATTGACAGCAGTTTTCCTGATGTTTTCTTCAGCCTTGTCCTTTCTAGGAAGGTACTCACGAAGAGATACAGCATTCTGGATTGGACTCTTCCTAAGTTGAGCAGTCTGGATTACTTCCTTCTGGTTTCTGCCAAGTCCAGTAGTCCAAGGGATGGTAATAGTATTGTTAGACCAGTTTATGTTTGGGTTCCATTTCTTTAGCCATGGCATGCCAAGGATGATTTGTGATTTCTTTAGTCCAACAATCATGAGTCTGAGTTGTTCTGTGTGTTGTCCGATGGTTAATCTGGTGTAGGCCTTTTGCTTGATAGATCCATTGACATTGGGAGATCCATCCACATTGTGAGCCATGATTGGTTGGGAAAGTCATCATCTGGGGAACTAATGATTGGAAATGAGTCCTTGATCTATGAAGTTTCTGGTAGCTCTAGAGTCGATGAGAGTGGTAGTTTCAATGATTTGTTTGCCTGTGCTGAGTTTTACTGGAATTTGAAGAGTTCTTTCATTCTATAAGGCTACTAGTACATGGGCAAGGTCAAGGGAAGGGGACATTGGGCACCCTTCTCCTTTCAAAAATCTGAGTTGTCCTTAGAAATCATGGCAACTACTTCCTCCTCTTGTTCTTCATAGCAGATTTGGAGAGTTTGGAGGATTTCATTGGCAGTCCTTCTCTTTCCTTTCAGGAAGGTAATATAGGCATCAAGTGGAGATAGTTTAGCTAAAGTGGGGGTGGGAACAGTTCGGACAGTTTCAGTGGTCTGAATTTGAGCTGGTTGTTTAGCAGGGACAGTGATGGAAGTGGGGAAGGTTCGACATTCTCTGGCCAAATGTCTGGACTTGTGACATTTGAAGCATTGATTCTCTCAGATGCATTTAGCTCTCTTATCAGGAGTGAGCTTAGGCAGAAAGGGTCTAGTGGTAGTGGCATCTACATTTATCACATTGGGGTCCCTTTCTTTCTGTAATGGGCAGAAAGTGGGGCGTTTGAAACCTCTCATAAGGGATTGAGCTTCCTTGTAGTTGAAATCATATTCATGTACTTTCTTGTACCACTCAGCTATGGTGGTTGGAGGGGTGGACATATCCATAACTTTCTTTGTTAATCTGGATGGTATTCCTTGAGCAAAGAACTTAATTAGGATAAAGTCATCAGAAATCTTGGAGGTAGTAGCATGGTTCTGGAACTGGGAGATATATGAAGTGAGGTCCATCCTTTTATTGTTTTTGTCTTTCTCCCTACTCACATATTGATCATCCAGGAGAGGGAGTCTTGGACCAAGTTTATGTATTTGAACTGATCTTTAAATGAGGTGACAAAGTTGGCCCATGTTCCTAGAGTGACGGTGGTTCCAGATATAGCTTTTTCATGAAAGGTGTTGGTCCAATGTGAAGCAGGGCCCTTAGTCATATAAGAGAGGGCAAATGCAACCTCCTTTTCATCAGAGTTGTATACATCTTTGTTGGTGTTTAGATACAGGATGACAGAGTTGATCCATGAGAGGCTACTTTCATATGAGCCATCATAGGCTGGAGGGAGGTTGAGTCTGAGCTCAGCTGATTTAGATGTGGTGGACATTGGCGAGCTAGGTTGGGGAGGGCTAGAGATGGTGATGGGCTGGAAGGTCTAGATGTAGTAGGACTGGATGAATGAAATTTGATGTCTTAGGGGGACAGAGATCTAGAAAGATTCAAAGAAGTGAACTGGAATGTGAGAAGCAAAGAATTGTGATGAGGGTGAGGTGTTATGACTGGGTTGGCTAGAGAGGATGTTCTGGTGATACAATGTCTGAAATGTTCTGAAGGCTGAACTAGGAGTAACTGGAAGGATTCTTCCTCTTCGTCAAGAGGTGGTCTGAAGGATCTTCTGAATGTGGTGGATTCTAGGAATGTACTACTCCTGGATAGGAGGGACAAGGAGAGATTCTCGACCTTTTGTTACATCAAACTGACATACAAGAACTGAGACTGCTAACGTGAAATGATAGCAAAGGTTCGAAACAAGACTGGAACAAGACTGTTGAATGGACAGCATGGATTCTCATAGCAATATAGACAAGAGGGCACAGACTGAGCAGAAGGGCAACCAAGTAGATTGCTAAGGTCGAGAATGGTCTAACTACTACACAAGCACAGCTTTAAGTAGTGACTAATCCTGCTTACCATAGTTGTTCCATCTCATTCTCTAACATTCCGTTTTGATTATGAATCTGATATAAAGAGAACCAGATTTGGGAGGGATAGTCCGATGCCATCACACACATGTTACAAGACTCTGATTGTCAGAAATAGAAAGAGGAAAGATGAAGTGGTCTTAGAAAATCAGGAGTTTGGGAGCAAAGAAGGAAGGATATGTATTCAGATTGAAGTATTCCAAACCAGATTGTCTGTGAGGCAAAAGATAACAGCAGTAGATGCGAATGAAGATATAAAATTGTAACACACTATCTAGTGGTATACCACAGGTAGTGTCTGTATCCTCACTCTTGTTGCTCTGTCCAAGTCCCTCTACCCTGTGATATATGTCTGTACCTCACTCTTGTCGCCCCATCCAAGTTCAACTGCCCCGTGGTATATCATGGGTAGTGTTTGTACCCTCACTCTTGTCACTCCACTCACTGGTGCTGAACCCTCCTTTCTCACTTCCCATGGTATACCATGGATAGTGTCTGTATCCTTGCTCTTATCACCCTGCTCACTGGTGTTGAACATCAGAAAGTATCTGTCCCATCGGCCTACTTCTCCTGCTGTTAATGGTCTACTGCCGGCCTTCTTTCTCACTTCCTGTGGTATACTATGGGTAGCATCTCTGCAGGCAGTTATCTCTGTCACTGTCTGTGGTACACCATGGACAGAGACTACACTCGGACTTGTCCACTACTAGTGGTGATCATTATTGGTCTTCCTCACTCGTTGGTCTTGGCTTTGCTATCTGTGGTATCTTGCAGATACTGTTACAACCTTGTCTATGCATCCTAAAGGACTATTTTAAGCCTTATGACTATGCAAAATCACCCTCAACCAGTCAATGACAAATATAATGTCCATAGATTACATATGAACACTAATATTCAAGATCTATCTATGTACCCCTAATACCCTTGGTGGCTGTGCAGTGCATAACATCATGGATGACATATGAACGCTCCTACATACTCAAAACACCTTATTTCACTAATAGAATACTTAAATTATTAACCCTAAATCATTTCTAACACTTAGAGAGTGTTTCCCAAAAACAAACATCCAAACACCCAAACAATGAACACTGAACACCAAACACCCAAACACCCCTAACCCCTATTTGGGTGCTCACATCATTCCGAAGCCAAGACACTAAGATTTCACAAATACATGATCAAATCATTGAAACCACTCTCTAAATATTCATTCATTCAATTCCTCTAAATATGCAGACAAGCTAGATACTACTCATCACTTCTAGCATAGTGGCTATGCAGTATGTACCCCTGACCACATGTGGCATCAAGGGCTCACCTCAATTATGTACACCACTCGCTCTACATCTAGAATTTCATTCTATACTCTAAAATCAGTACATCTCATGCAATACCTCATGCCTCAAGGCTATGCAACTAACCCTTGCTCTAAACATGTGTAATACACACCACACAACATACCTTTCACTGCCTACCACATGTAATTCTAGAACTAACTTGAAACAATCCTAAACCCCTGAGGCATAGCTGTCAAGAGGCAATAGCGATTGCCCAAGGAAAGTGTCTTGTTATCCTTGTGGTATCCTTTACCAAGGCAGTCTTGACTAGTCTTGCTTATAGACTAGGAACAAAAGGTCTAGCAGACTGGGTACTGCTTGTAGAGGAGTGATGATGATAGTTCTTATTGTTAATAGGAGACAACTCCAGGAAGACTTTGTTAGAGTCTCCTGGCTCTACATGGGTCGTATATATACTCTACCGATGTTTGGATCTATAGACACCTCATCTAGAGATATCCTGTGTTAGTCCATAAGATTACAATGCATATCTAATAAATAAGAATGGAAGAGAAGCATAAACATACACATAAGGTGTGGATCTAATGTGAATAAGAAGCATATGTGTGGCAGAATGGAAGACATAGCCTTATGCCTCAAGCATTAGGTGTGGTTCATCTATGATCGTGACTCATAAGAATAGGGGTCGTGATGATCATGAAGCATGACTCCATCAAGAGTGATAATTGTGAAGTCATGAAATAGTAAAATAGTAAAATGTGACCATCATGTCTTATTCTCCAATCACCACTATATGTTACAATGCAAATAATACACTACTAGAAAGCCCCATGGCTACCAGACTAGTAGAGAATGATACATTTACCATCAATCAATATATGTACAAAGAACAGAAGAACCTAGCTAATGGTTGCCAAAATTGCATACTAACTAATGTACTCATGGTACACCTTGGTGGCTATGCAGTACTTATCACCCC
>JBBPTP010000119.1:0-24256 GCA_038094195.1 Pulveroboletus aff. carminiporus | reverse complement strand
ACCGCCCCCTCTGCAACAGTTGGAACGAGGCCCTGATCAACAAGAGGCTAGCATGGTAGTTCGGGGCGATGATGTCATGGAGGTTGAGTAGACATGAACAAGTACTCTCGACATGATGTACTCGTTCGACGACAAAACCAAGACCATCTAATCCAAAGAGGAGCCAATCTATCTATGATCATAAACGAGAGAAGTAGAAACGAGTACATATGAGCACAGACGACTGATACGCAAACTCGACGATTCGACGTTACATCTACTTGCCCCATTCGTACGAGGTCTGGAAAAAGTCTGGGCAACGGGTGATGGAATCCATATTTAGCTGCCCGTCTGGGAACTATACGCCATCATCGAACTGTCAGCACCGGACGCTCCTTGGGTTGTTTCCTCGCCTTGGTATATGGCGCCTGTAAAGTTCAAGTGAGAGTGACGAAGTCGAGTGTGGGCATGGGGGTGAGGGACGTGATGCATCTGCGATTGGGAGTAGGGAGGGCGCAGAGTGACTGAAGCGTTTGTGGCTGCCTTTGCCGCATGCTGTGAGAGATGAGATTGGCCAGACAGGATGGGGCTGGAGGACAGGGTGCTGGACTGCACGGAAGGGGACTGGGTGGAGGAGACTGGGGTGGTGATGTGGGCGGAGGAGCTTGGGCGGCTGTCGGGGAAAGAGGGGCCAAGAGGAGGGGACAAGGCAGGGGGGGAGGGGTTACTATGGGAAAGGGTGTTGTAGGAAGCAGTTGCCAAACCAACTGGGTTCGTGTCCTGCGCGGGAAGGATGTTCTGGGGGAGCTGAGGCTGGCGTGGCTCGAGAGGGATTTGAGCAAGGGACTGATCCTCGCTGTGCTGGGGGTTGGGAGAATCGACGAGAATGGAAGAGGTATTTTCCTCGAGCGTAGTCTGCTGAGCGAGTTTCTGGGCGGCGATTTCTTCCGCAGTGAGGAAGCGGCCACCTGGGCCACGGGGACGACGCATCGCATGCTTGTGGCGGGATTCATGGAGATAAGGCT
The DNA here is from genome assembly GCA_038094195.1 of Pulveroboletus aff. carminiporus. NCBI lineage: Eukaryota > Fungi > Basidiomycota > Agaricomycetes > Boletales > Boletaceae > Pulveroboletus > Pulveroboletus aff. carminiporus. The sequence goes on along the minus strand of JBBPTP010000119.1, from coordinate 23,252 downwards.
GGGAAGGGGATGGGTGAGCGGGGATGGGATTAGATGTGGCAGGTGGAGAAAGAGACGGACTTTGCGCTGTCTGGAGAGGCGGTGGACCTCCTCGAGGCGAGCTCTGGCGACACGGCGCTTGAGAATGCGGAAATACTGCTTCGCGTTTACGTAGAGGGGCTCTTCGTCTACGTTGGTGTCCACGTCGACTGCGTGGTCGTTGTTGGTCGGGTCGACGTCGTGGATGTGGTGGAAGATGTCTTGTGCTGGGGAGTCTCTGTGGGCTGTGTGGGACGGGGAGGAAGGTGCGGGGGAGGTGTTTTTGTAGATGTAGATCTCATTCTGGGACTGGGACGGGTTTTGGAAGTGGAGATGATGATAAGCGGGGGAGAGCAACGGATCGACAGGATCGCCCATTGATTGGCTCGCAGCGTTCACTCTCAAACCTCGGTACAAGAGACCTCCCTTTTCGTACCGTCACACATTTCACACGCTTCTCCCTTACTTCGCGTCATGTCATTCACCTGCCTCGCCTGCGCCGTCGCCTTTTCCGCCGCCGCCGACCAGCGTCCGTCGTCTCCCCTCCGCGTCCGCCCCGCCTGACTCTCTGACAGGCGCACACTACCGCTCCGACCACCACCGCTACAACGTCAAGCGCAGGGTCGCCGGACTCCCCCCCGTCGCCGCCGCCCTCTTTGCCCAGAAGCTCTCCGACCGCGCCCAGCAAGACGCCCTCCAGGTCGTCTCCCGGTGCGATCCGTGCGGGTAGGCCTCTCCCCTCTCCCGCCTCCCCGTACCCACACCCGTCCAGAAAGTCGTACGCCACGCAGAACGCATACAGATCCCACCTCAACTCCAAAAAGCACAGGGAAACCGCGCTCGCCACGCCCCGCCAACCACAGCCCGCCCCCGTCCTCGCGGAGCCCTCGCCCACCTCTTGTCTCTTCTGCACAGCCACATCCCCCTCCATCGGAGATAATCTCTCCCACATGTCCTCTGCCCACTCCTTCTTCATCCCCGATGCCGACTATCTCGTCGACCTCACCGGCCTTATCGAATACCTCGCGGAAAAGATCGCAGTCGGCAACGTCTGCATTTACTGCAACGGAAAAGGCAGGGAGCTCCACACCTTGGAAGCCGTCCGCAAACACATGGTCGACAAGGGCCACTGCAAGATCGCTTACGATACAGAGACAGACAAACTCGAGATCTCGGACTATTATGATTTCACGTCCTCCTATCCGTCCGAGTCATCGAGCAGAAAGAAGGAGACGAACGACGATGATGCGTGGCAAGACATTGTCCAGGACGACAACGACGACGTCTCAGATGCCGAGTCTGATCACCTTCCCGACAACCGAGTCGCGTACGGCGACACTGAATACGAACTTGTGCTCCCTTCCGGCGCACGCATCGGTCACAGAAGCATGATGCGCTACTACGCACAGTCGTTCCATGGCATACGCGTCCAGCCGGAAGATCCAAACAGTGGTGCGGCTCTCGTCCGACGTCTCCTGGCAGACAAGAATTCAGCGCTCGTTCCCCGCAAGGGTGGCTTTGGCGCATTCGGCCAAGGTAGCCAGGTTGTCAAAGCGAGGAACAGGGGAGAGGCTCGCGAGGCAGGTAGACACGTACGAGAGTTTAGAGACCAACGTCGCAGAGAGGACTTCAAAACAAAAGTCGCCTTTATCCACAATAATCAAAAACACTTCCGCGACCCTCTGCTGCAAGTGCGTTTTCAACCGTCTCATTCCCGTCCTAGTTCTCACTAGCCCTCCAGTGATGTGATCATCCAGCATTGCATTCTACCCACAAGCACGAGAGAATCCATAGGTCCAAGACTACTTTTGCTTTCTACTGGTATCAATAATTAGGAGTAATCCTAGAGAAAATGTCTTGTGAATGTAGACAGATGTGTAGAGCTATCATAGAGAACGAACGACCCCAAGGTCGATCTTGTCAAATCAAGGGTATAAACGTCGTGCAGCAAAACAGCGATAACAAGTTGCACCGATGGGTCCCAATTAATACAAATACGAAGCGGGCACAACACCCTCCCGTCCATTCTGGGGGTTCCTTGCGTACCACCAGCTGACGAGTCGTCAACATGCATGTTGATAGCCATGGAGAACCACAACTTACGCATTATCTCTATCATCGAGAATTTCGATTTCCATCCCAGCCGTAAGGGCGAGTTCACCCTCGCCCGAGCCGTCAAAGGAGTAGCGCGCGTGAGCCGGTCGACTACTTTCCTCTTCTGCGACCATGTTTCCAATAACTGCGTCAGATGGGGTAGCAGCTCGCAGGTAGTTGCTCGCATCAGGTCCAAACGGATCTCCCTCCGTCTCCGCACCACCCTCACGAGCTGCTTCCTCCTTCTCAGAACCTATATGATTGAAGGGACTATGTGCACCCAGAATCGTGGTCCTGGTAGCAGCATTAATGTGCTCAAGCAACGATGACGGTCGGTGTTGAATCGAGTCCTCGTCCTCGTCTTCGTTTTCATACCGGGCAAGCTTGTCATCTCTCCTGGACAAAAGTGTCCACAGTATCCCAATGAGAGCGAGGAGAAAGACAACACCCGCAGCGATAGCGATAGATATAAGGATAACAATGCCGGTCGCGAGGAAGGCTAAGCGGTCATATGAGCGGATTCACCCACATTACATTCTGGGGAAACACTCACACTGTTGACTGAAACTAAAGTTTGCAATCGAGTAGAAAAGAGAAGAAACATATCCAAGCGTTCCCTGCGCCGAGATAGAGGAGAGATAGGGTATGAACGTCTGCCCATCGAACAATACCAGAGATGCTGAACCAAAGGATGAATCAGACAATGCTCCCGAAATCATGAGCATCCTATCGGACTCGACAATGTTATTAGAGCTGTGGGTATTCTGCAGGGGAACCATTAGCAGTTGAGAAATATTCGAGTTGGCTTCGAAGGCTGAGCCTGATGCAAAGAGTCACGCTTGTGCAAAATCGATCTACTGTAAAGCACGCACCAACATTGGTCCACGAGACACCATCCCAGAATACCATGAAGGGCGATGAACCGTCACTCGTGCTAAGCAACCACTTCGTCAATACCTGAGATCCATTCGACAGAATATCCCACTTACCGTCCAGCAGCAAAAATACTCGACGAATTACCGTTGTTGACCTCTACAGCGGTGACAGGGCCAGGAATTGTAGTCGGGTCACCTATGACAGTCCAGGTATCATTGGTGAAACTATACTGTGCAACATTTGCAGAAGTGCCATCGGACAACGTAATAATGCCTGCTGCGACGAGAAGCTCCTGGTTGCTCTGAAAGCTCGTTAACAAGTGCTCGACTAAGAAGCAATATAGACATACGCCAGCAAACGAGACGGAAGAAATATCAGCCTGCACACCAGAACCCAGTGGATTCCATTGGTTCAAGCTGGTATCAAAAAGACAGATACCCTGACAGACGACCGTGCCCGCCTGAGCAAACGAACCAGCAACGATAACTGTATCAGGCTTATAGGTTGTCGTGGTGATGGATCGCACGTTGACAGAGGAACCAGGTTGCGATTGCAAGGGTTGTGCGATCGTAGTCAACCATTGCTGACCAACAAGGTCGTATATAGCGAATCCATTTGCGTTGGCACTGGTCAGATTAAACTCTCCGCCAACGTATAAACGCGTTTCTGTGTCCACGTAAAGAGCACGAACCACTCCGAATATCTGATCTCCAGTAAGCGCAGTGGCGGTGGAAGTCACTGGGTCGTAAATGGCAACAGCTTGGGCATTCGTGGACGACGTGGAGAAGGTAAAGTTACCCCCGATGATAGCGACCTCGTGGGAAGATGAACTATTAGACCAGAACACTCCAGCCAGGATGGCAGGAGCGGGAGTTGCAGGTAACGAGGGTAACGTCGAGGTGCCTGTGGAGGCTTGTCTCCTGAACAGTGTGGGGATCTTCATATGAGAAAGCCATGAAGCGGAACCGCGTTTGTGGTGATGCCGTTTTTGTAGGGTCGTGGAGGTGGATGTATTTGCGGAACTGCCGAACTGAACTCCCAAAGGAGTAACCGTTGGGTCATCACTACCACTGTTCGAAAGCATGACCATGCCAGTAGCTCCATATTTTGCCATGGACTGGACGCTTCCAGCAAGAAGCTGCGACACCGCCTGGCCACTCGAGGACGTACCATTGCTGATGAAGGTAAAATCCCCCTTGACGAAGCCACCACTGTTTACCCATGATGAACTTGTGATATCCCACGTCGCAAAACCGCCCACACTGGAACTAGAACCAGCCGGTGTCATAGTCTCGGTGAAGTTCCCAGCGACCTGAATGCTAGTACCGGCTAAGGCGATACTTGCCACGACCCCGTTTACGCCGGCTCCTAGCGTACCCCACGAGTTCGTCTGAACGTTGTACACAGCTACCCCCATCAGCTTTCCTTGAGTTGAAGATATTTGAGTGTCGGAAAAAGAGCCACCGATATACAGCTCGTCGCCGTACAAAGCAAATGATGCAACCGCACCATTGAGACCACCGTTGGAAAGTGAAAAGAGATTCCCCTGTCTGTAGGCAACAATGTTGGCAGTGCCACTAAGCGAACCGGTGCTGAAAGTGAAGCTGCCACCCAAGAATGTAATTCCAGAAGGATGTTGCACGATAGCCGAAATGTAAGCGAGATTGTTGTTTGCGGCATTTAGGGCATTGTAAAGATCGACACCGATGACGTCGGTGGCAGTCTCGCTGGTGTTGGGTATAGTGCCAGTAGCGTCAACGCTAAGTTTTGAGTTCATGGGCCACTCGAAGAATCCAAATCCATGTTGAGCTCCGAGGCTGGTGGAACTGTTGCTGGCTGTTCCAGACGAAGTCAGGTCAGCGGACGTCAAGACTAGTTCGACGTTCCCGGCAACGAGTTCGTACTGTCCACCTTGACCTTCTCCTGTCGGTTGACCAGCCAATGACATGGTCACTGTGGTCACAAATGAAGAGGACGATGGGACAATCGGACCACTGTAAACCGGTACTATAACGTCGTTTTGAACTTGTTGTGACACTGTAGACACAAACGGCTGCGATCCGCCACCGGGGAACACTGTAATTTGAACTGAGGTCCGAAGGGCACAGTCCTGGAAGTTATCACAACCGGGTATGACCAGGTTCACCACGTATTGGCCAGATGCAGAGACGTATGGCATCCATGTAAAGGTGGGAGCTTGTGAGGCAGGTGTACCAACAGGGAATGTGGAAACGAGGACAGTCTGAAGAGTTGCAGGAATATTGGTGTTCGCATTCTTCGACGACCAGGTTCCAGTCATCGTAACATTGGACGGGTTTGGAGCGAAGCAAGACTGGGTATTCTGGCTGCTGACGGCTGAAGCAAACGCTCCAGAAGATAGGAGCTGCAACATGTGCAAACCAGGGGCCGTTCCTTTCCATTCTGAAAGGGTGACTTGCACGCCAGTCAAGGAGACAGGATTTGTGAAAAGGAAGTCCTGGTACAGGATTGACGCGTCGATTGACAGTGGACAATTGCTTGTGCACGTCATGTTCTGGCCCGTAGACGGATCCACATATGTGAGACTTTGCACTGTGTTGTCAGGGATTGACGTGACACTAGGAGAAAAGCATTAGAAAGAAGGAATGCAAGGTCTGAGGAAATGGCCAGATCCAATCAGTACCTAAAAGCTGTTGTGCCATAGCCACTTAAAAACGTGTTCCCAAGCCGTACACCATACACACTCATTGCGGAAAACGTGCGGACGGTGATGAGAGCGGCGTTTCCGGCTGCAGCGAGCCACGTATTTCCGGGACCATCAGAACCCGCGGGACAAAGGATCGCCAGGATATCACTATATTGTGGATCCGTAGAGGAGGGAGCCCCAACAACCTCCGCACCCTGAAGGGATATTGGAACGAGTGACGACGAAAATGGTGATGCACCTTGAGAATATGGAACGTTGGGATTGTTGTTAGTGCTAGTCGCCCCACCGCTGAATGACGTGGTAAATGAACCCGTGAAGAGAAGACTGGTGTCGGAGGCGTTGGAAGTTATGGACATGACTGGGCCATTGAGGCCCTTGAACGAAGGTGCGGACCATGAATTCGACTTGGAATTCCAAACCGCAACAGAGGGGCCCGGCGACGAAAAATGGCCACCGGCCCAAAGGTTGTCGTTGGATGAATCGCAATACACGGCACTGACTGGACCATCTGGACCACCCGAACCGAGGGAGGAGAAGACACCTGAAGAAGGCGAATAGGAGACCACGTAACTAGCGGAAATGTTGGCTATGGAAAGAAAGGAGCCGGCAATATAATAGACATCATTCATAATGCACGCCGAAGAAATTGAGCCGCCAGAATTCGTGTTAGCAACAGAGGTGAGAGCTCCCTGCGATGTGCGAGACAGTAGGTACGACACTGAAGGGTCGAACGAGGTGGGGGTGGAGTCGTCGAAAAAGTCCAAGCCGGCAAAAGCGCCACTGAGGGCGACTTGGCCCATGCGGTCAAAGTCGACGAGGGGGAGTGATGCAGATGTGGTGCGTGCGAGGGAGACGAAGGCGACGGTGAAGGGCCATGTCTTGCGTGGGGGAAACATGACGGGAGAAAAGGAAAGTCGGGGCGGAGAGGGGCGGGGAATAGTCGCCCGGGCCAGCCTTGTCCTGGGGAGCTGCAAGGGAGGGAAGCCTGTGGAGGCAGCCAGAAAAGAGATGGCGGTTGCAGAGTGTTTTGGCAGGCGAACATTAAACGAACTGGTCCACGTGAGACATCCCACGGACCTCGTGCAAAAAGTAACTAGCGTCAGGCTGTTCGATTCTCTACCATCTATCCGTTCAACACCAGTGCTAATCCGTCCGCACAGCGACACCACTCATATCCGGCACAGATCCAACAGCCTGCAGATGAGGGGAAGCCTGTTCCAAAGATCTGGAGTACCAAACGTTATACCGCGGCATCACAGACCCAAGAATAGTTCTCACTGAGGATATCTGTATCGAATTATTCCAGGCTTCGTCGCCCGAGCTTGCACAGTCACGTTGTCGGTGACTTGTTGTGATTGCAGCATGTGTTTCTCGTTCAATCGGGCCCAGGTGTCGGATGGCGTCGAGTAGTGGGCAATCCACCGTGTCAAATACGCCTCATCATCTCGCGGAGGTGCCCATTTGTAAAATGAAACAACCAAGAGCGAGAGCAGCAGCGTATTTCGCCAAAACGGTGTGGAGAATCCAGCTATGAGGACTCAGTCCCAGTTCCGAAAGGAGAACTAGACAAGGCAAACCTTCTGGGCCGTAATGAGCGCCATCACGGTGTTCGTCGTGTGCGTGCCCACCGCTGGATGCGAACCTGAACTGGCTTGAGACTGGCCCAGCGGAGAGCTTTGGACGCAAAAGGACACCTGCCCTGGCGAGATGCATGTTCTTGACGAAGAACTTGCCGGAATATTTTCGTCACAGATAAACGTTCCCACACCTAGTAGTAGACTTGAAGTCGATTCAATTCGACTTGCACGCGATTCCTCACAATGCCCGCTTCACCGCGACGTTCAAAACGCCGTTTTTCGTCGACTTCCATCGGTAACGCCAAATGGACACCGCCAGCTTCAATGGTCGCGTCGGCTACACGTAGGCGCGATGCAACCCTCTCGCAGGACCTCCCAGCGCAACCTCTCACATATGCATCTCTTCCGCCCACGCCTATTCTCCCTTCCTCTCCTGCAGGCTCGCCCCCGCCGTCTGCAAAAGGCCCTACTCTGGATACCCAGTCGCATCAACCGCTGTTCTCGCTGTGGGACTACCTTCGTGAAGAGTTGCTAGCGACCGACTTTGACTCGCACCAAGAACTCAAATGGGAGCGGGTAAGCAACTTCTTGAGTATTCCTTTGGCCATGGAGAAAGTGAGTGGTAGCCTACCTCCGGAGCACGTCTTTAAACTCAACGGAATACCAGATTATCGGCTTCGGTTTCCTGCTCTGTTTGGACTCCTTCCTCTATACATTCACGATACAGCCGATCCGCTTCTTCATAGCAGCTTCTCGCTCCTTGCGCAACCTCCTCACTTGGTCCAAGTCGCATCTCCCTCCTTCCCAGAAAGCTGATATCCTGCGCACTCTTCTAGTCATTGTCACCATCATCCTTCTCACGCCTCTCGCAGACACCAGCAAAATTTACCATTCTATCCGTGGTCAGGACACCATTAAGCTATATGTCATATTTAATTCCCTAGAAGTGAGCCCCGTCTATTTCTTTCCTGTACATTGTTCGACACGCATGTGCTGTTTAGATCGCGGATAGGCTCTGTGCCTCGATCGGACAAGATATACTCGACTGCCTGTTCTCTCGATCTACACTGGAAGTGCTGTCACCCAGAGTACCTTTCTCTTCTCACATGTTCCGCCCCTTGATCTTCTTCGTTCTAGCGACTCTCTATGTCGGTGAGCTGATCGTACACAGTTGATAATTATATGGTAATTCAACATCGCCATTAGCCACCCACACTCTAGTGATGCTTTACCAATTACTTTCTTTGAATGTTGCAGTCAATTCTTACGATCACGCGCTCCTTACTCTGCTCGTTTCCAACCAATTTGTCGAAATCAAGGGTTGTGTTTTCAAGAAGTTTGAAAAAGACAACCTCTTCCAGATTACTTGTGCAGACATTGTTGAGCGTTTTACATTGTCTCTGATGCTCGTCGTTGTCGCGTTCCGCAACCTAGTAGAGCTCAGTGGCTCTGAGTTCGACTTTACGGGCGGATTTGTGATGCCAAAAAGCTTTGGATGGTTTAGAGGTAACAATGTCCTATGGACTATTTCGTACGTGAGTTTGTTCCGCTGCCTTGGAGTTATCGTATACCTCACATAATAACCTTAGCCCGTTGTGACCGTGCTACTGTCGGAAATGATGGTGGATTGGTTAAAACATGCTTTCATCACAAAGTTCAATCACATCCGCCCCTCTGTCTACGAGCGGTATATTGACGTATTATGCCGTGACCTGGCAAGCGGAAGTGCGGTTGGACGGCACAGTCCGCGCAAGGTTTGTGCTTCCAACTTTTGTATCCAGTCGCATTCAAGTTAGCCTATATAGCATACCTATGTTGATCAATCACCTCTCGTTGCACGGCGCCTTGGTTTTGCTTCGGTTCCGCTTGCTGTCTTGGCTGTTCTCGTCGGCTTTCAGTCCTTCAATCTAGTGTTCTCTTGTCATCTGCCGTTGCGTAGGGAGCGTGACCTGCGCCCGTTGGCAAAATGGACTGCAATGGGTGTATTGTTCTGGTTGTGGTGTGTAAGTCTGTTTGTCGATGGGATTATACTCACTACTGGATATGCCAGTTTCTTGGCGCTGAAGATTCTTCTGGGTGTAAATTTAATCTCATATGCTGGTAGCCGAAGGACCGGAATGGAGGCCCGAGCAGCAGCCGATCGTGTCAATGACTTTGGGCGTGATCCCATTGGAGAAGGCATTGAAGAACGAGAATATAACAAGCAATTGCAGAAGCTGCTTGATAACTGGCGTGATGATGCTGTGTGTATCAGCGAAATGGGGGAGGGACATGAAAACAACAAGGCTGAGGTTATGGGGAACAGGAAAAAGCGTGTTGCATTGGAGGACCTTACCCGTTTCACTATGGTAAAGCGTATCTGGTGAAAGCAGTTGGGACCTACAGTCTCGGCTAGGTATTATGTGAAGATGTGGTAGCTGCTGCCAATTTGAGAATCAATTTGATTTGTCCAAAATCACATTGTACTGTACTTTGACATCCTCCACATTGGCCAGTTTAGGATGTTAGCTTTGCTTGGATTGTCAAGTGAATGTTAAGAGCTACATCTCCACATCTCCTTTCTTCACAACACCTTTCCAAACTGACCAAGCACAACTTGCAGGGATCCTGTAGAATGGTAGGTGTTTATTAGGACTAGCATTAGATTAGTATACATATTTTAGCAATCCCATGCACAGCTTTTTACATACTTGCAAGGGGCTCTATGTAGTTGGCAAAATGACTAATGTGCTGGTAGGATCAGTAGTTCAGTCTATAAAACAATAGAAGTATGTTATACATATCTTGAAAATCTATCAAGTACAACTCTGGCAACTCTGCACTCTCCTATGCCAGTTCTGTGTAATGGTCATATCCTGAAAATCCACTAGGTCCAACTCTGCCAACTCTGCACTCCTTCTATTCAACTCTGTATAACTTTATCTTCCTATTTTCATTTATGGTTATCTTTGTACTTCCTACTTCATCTGTTTTCTAATATATCTTAGTTCCACTCTTTAAACTTCACTGGTGCTATGCCTATTAAGATAGTTATGTGGAGTTACATAGACTTGGGCTAGTCTGCATGATGGCCAGAGATTTGATGTTAAAGTGTATATTGTTACATTTTGCCCCTATACCTTTTAATCTTCACTTGAACAGTATCACTTTTTCCATGGTTATATATTCCCTATGGTAATCTGTTCCCATGATCACTCTCTATCTTTACCAGTGGTTAGTCATCTTTCCTATAATGGTCATTCCTTCCCATTACTCATTTCACCATTCTATACTTCCAACTATGAAGGGAGCTCTAACCTTCACTGCTTTACTTATCTATTTCCTATTACTGTTACTTGTTCATTACTAGCTTGTTACTTGCAACCCTTCTAATACCATCTCTGTACTTTGGTAGCTTGTTCAATCTAGCTCCCTTCTCTCATCTCCTGTAGTCTTTGTCCTTCTGATTGATTGGATGCTCCTGGAACCTCTGGGCTATCTTACAGTAGTATCTTTTATCTTGCTTAAGTCCTTGCTCATCACAAGGCATAATTGTACTCTCATCGTCATTGCTATTCTAGCATGACTCCTTGTTCTATATCATCCCTGTTATCATTGAAGGGCTTTGCTTGTCCCTACCCAGGCCAAGCTTAACATATATGAAACAAGCCTAAACCCCTAAGGCATAGCTGTTGAGAGGCAATAGTAATTGTCCAAGGCAAGTGTCTTGTTAGCCTTGTGGTAACCTTTACCAAGGAGGTCTTGACTAGTCTTGCTTATGACTAGGAACACAAGTAGAGAAGTTGTCATATTCTGAAAATCTTCACCAAGTCCAACTCTACTATGTCCATGACAACTCCATATATTTCTAATCTCCTATTCTGTTACATTATCCCTATGACACTAGTACTTCCTTTTTTGTCTATGTCTCATTTCATCTCAGCTTCATACTTCAGATGTTATTGTTGCTACATCTGTCACAGAATATAGCTCTGGGCATGACAACTCCAGACTTGAGCTCTGATCTGCATTCTTCCTGCCACTTGATGTCATGCTTCATTTCTTTCATTTCAGATTCATCAGTCATATCATATTACTTCTGAATTCATAGTATAAAAACCCTCCTGTAATCCATACAAACCTCAGTTCAAATATCAACTTAATTCTTTCCTTTCTTTCTTGCCCTTGAGCAACTTTCTTTGTTTTCTGAGCATGCTGCTCACTCCATTCTTGACTCTGAAAACAGGCCAGTACAAGAGTGCAACACACAAGTCCTACACCAAGTATTCTTACCCCCTCTAGTTGCATTGACTCAGTCAGTTATGCATATGATCTCTAGTCCAGTGTTAAATCTGGATCCTCTGCAGACAAGTCTGACAATGTCTGTTACAGGTGCACTTTAAGCCTATAGTGAAATGACTAACCCACTGAAGGATCAGCTGTTTGAGCTATAAGACAATAGTAGTGAGCCTGAACCTCCTAGCAAGTAGAAAAACTCCAAGAGGACAAGACTAGTGTCCTCTAGAGCTGGGGGCATCCCTTATATACTATTCTACAGTTTGTACAAGTGTATACTACATCTAAGATATGCTATGCTAGGATATTGCATGTATACTTCATGTTATGTATACATGCATACTAGGCTATGTCTACAATATAGCTTTAGTAGGAAGGTTTCTAGACTAGTTCTAGACTTATGTATGGCATGTGGCAAATGGTTGTGGTCTAGGATATGTTGTACATGTGTAGGGTATAGGGTTAACTGTGTAATGTGAATGTAGTGAGGCATTGCATGAGGCATACCTATACAAGAGTGCATGGCAATGAATTTGATGTAGAGTGACAGAGATCCATATTTTAATTGAGCCCTTTGTGTAGCATATGGATACCTACTGCACAGCCACTATGTTTGGCAGTTTACATTTCCCACAGTTGGTCCACATATTTTGCAAATCTGAATAGACAGTCTTCTAGAGAATCCTTTTAGGAATCTGTCCATATAATTTTGAGGATTTAATATTGTGGCTTCAAATTGTTATGAGGTGCTGAATACATTGAACATATGTTCAGCACATGTTTGGCAGCTTATGTAAGCCTGAGTTTTAAAGTAGAAACACTCAAAATATGCTCTAAAGGTACTTTTAGCTATAACCTAGATGTCTTGAGTGTTTTATTGGTAGTTCTGGCCCTCTGTGGTGTGTAGTACTGATTTTAGGCGATTTGGGGTGATAAGTACTGCACAGCCACCAAGGTATACCATGAGTACATCAGTTAGTATGCAATTTTAGCAACCATTAGCTAGCTTCTTCTATTCTTTGTACATATATTTGTTGATGGTAAATATGCTGTCCTCTACTGGTCTGGCAGCCATGGGGCTTTCTAGTAGTGCATTATTCACATTTGTAACATATAGTGCATTATGATTACTGAAGCTACAAGCACTATGAACATGAATATTCATTTTCTTAAGTTTTATCTTATCAGTACTGGTTTTACTGATTACTCTTTATTTTCACCTCTTCATGTCTTCACATGTGCACATGGTCACATTTCATGACTTCACACTTTCATGATTTCACATCTTGATGATCATCACAATCTCTATTCTTATAAGTCATGATTATAGATGAACCACACCTGATACTTGAGACATTAGGCTATGCACTTCCATTCTACCACATCTATGCTTTTTATTCACATTAGATACACACCTTAGGTGTATGTTTATGATTCTCTTCCATTCTTACTTATTAGATATGCATTATAATCTCATGGACTATACAGGATATCTCTAGATGAGACATCTGTTACATTGAAGTGATGTACAAGATTTGGATGGCTAGTGTTGTGCTAGCAAAGGTTCAAGCAAGGACAAGTACAAGTCTGTCAGGTGGATAGCTTGAATTCTGACTAGAGTATAGACAAGAGGATGCAGACTGAGCAGAGGAAAGGCTAGGTATATTGTAGAAGGTCAAGAATGGTCTAACTACTACAAGACATTGGCTTTAAGTAGTGACCAGCAATTCTGCTTAGGTAAGGATTGAAGTGGAATGCTATGGAATGAAAAGGAAGAAATATGGTAAGCTGGATTATAAATCTGATATAAGCAGAACTGGATTTGGGAGGGCTAGTTTGATGCCATTGTACACACACATTACAGGACTCTGACCATTGGGAATAGAAGGAAAAGAAGAAGTGGCCTTAGAAAACAAGGAGTTTAGAAGCAAAAGAAGATAGACATAAAAGAAAAGATATATATCCAGACCTAAGGGTGCCAAACTGGATTGTCTGTGAAGTAAACAATGTGAGCAGTAAATGGATGTGCAGGTATAGAATTGTAACATTACTCTCTTAGTACAATTGAACCTCAGGTTCAATGAACACTAAGTCTGCCTTGATTGTAGAAGTTCATAGCCTAGATGGAAGAGGGGGAGCAGTGAGCCCCAAGAATGTCTTGCACTTGATCTGAGGTAACAACTGTAAAGATACAGTTGTCCATGACATGCCCACCTTCATTGCAAAGTCCACAGACTTGCTGGGAACAGAAGCAATCCACATGACCCCACCTTTGACAAAAAGTGCACTGGGTGTGCAAACAAGCAGACTGAGTGTGTCTGGGGGTGGATTGGTGACAGTGAGGGCAGATGTATAGAGAACAGTCTTCTTGATAGTGACCTTGCATATGGCAATAGAAATATTTGGTAAGAGTGGAGGTGGGCCATCATCAGATAACTGGAGGAAGGACTCTGATGGAAGATGATAAAACAGATATTCCAGACCCAAGGGGAATCTGAAAGGACCAGATGGACTGGATGTTTTCTTCAATCTGGTCAGACAAAGAGTTGATGATTGTATCTGAGTCCACTTCACTGGATTCTGAGATGATGGGGGAAGAAGAGAGCCATTCTGCCAAAGGAGGTGGGGGAATGGGAATGAGATTAAGCTATTGATTAATGAGGAGGTCTGAGTGGTGAATATAGAGGTCTTGTTCAGTAGGAGTCATGACATTAAAGACCTTGTGAAAGGTAGGATATATGACATTTGGGGCAATATGTTTGATGTATGCATGTAGGCCATGGTGGTGGAGGGCAAGCAGGATGTGATTAGGGATGCTAGCAAGGATGGTTCAAAGGGAAATGTCAAAATCTGCAGGTAGGTTGCTTGGAGTGGAGAGAAAATGATAACATTGGGCTTGGATAGTTTCATGAAAAGAATGGACTAATTTGTGTGTGACGATGTCAGCATGGTAAAGCAGGGTATGTTCAAGAGTGTTTAATAGGGCAGAATCAGATAGGATGGTGGCATAAAGAGTGGTTGCAGATGAAACAGGTAAACATTCCAGATAGACTTTCTATAATCACAATGGAGATGATCTTAGGGAGCATGATGAGAATGAGGAATGGGATGACACAGGAGAGGATGACATTTTCAAGATAGTGTTGGACAATAGGATTCATACAAGGGGGCTGCTCATGAAGAGATGCCATCTTAGTTCCTTGGATGAGTCCTTATCTCAGGTTGTTGGCCTTCTTATAAGTGGACAGGATGGTCCATGCATGCCTTAGGTTGGATTCAGGTTCCCATGTGTCCTCTGATGAGGGGTAACCTTTCCATGCAGTCAGGTACTGTCTTCTTGCTGTGGTTCCTTGATGTGATCTGATATAGTCAACCTCATATTCTTCTTTGGAGTTAATGAGGTCGGGTCAGGGGAAGTTTGGTCCATATGTAATAGTTTCCTTATATGGAGATAGAAGTAAAGTATGGAACATCTCATGAATATGCCATGTGGGTGGTAGTTTTAGTCAGTAGGTGAGAGAAGATAGGACTTGGGTGATCTCAAATGGTCCATATCATTTGGGACTTAACTTTTTAGATGGTAGATTAAGTTGGAGGTTGGTGGCTTCCAACCATACCTTGTTGCCTGTCTTCTATAAGGAGAATTGAGAGGTAGATCATCGCATCATAGTCAGATGAGCAGATTTATGAGCTGCTTTTGCTTCAATTCTGGCTTGGTCCAGAGATGTCAGTTAGTCTTCTAAGGCAGGGATAAAGGTTTTTCCAAGTGGTGGGAAAGATCATGATTCATATCCAAAGATAAGGGAGAAAGGAGATTGTTTAGTGGAGCTGTGGGCAACAGAATTATGATGAAACTTGGTGGTGGTGATGAAGTCCATCCATTTCTTCAGATGGTTGGAGCAGAAGATCTGGAGGTATATTTCAATCTCTTGATTGGTTCATTCAGTTTGACCATCAGTTTGTGAGTGGTAGGCCATAGATAGTTGAATGTCATATTTGAGTAGTCGTGCTAGCTCCCTTGCAAAGGTGGATGCAAACTATGGACCTCTATCCAATATGATGCTTTTATAAAGTCCGAATCTTTGAAACACAAAGTCATGGAATAACTGAGCAATTCCTGTGGCATCAACCATTTTGAGGCATGGAGCAAGAATTACCCTCTTTGTAAGCCCATGATCTATCACAACCATGAGTGAATCATATCCATTTGAGGTAGGTAAGTCAGTGATGAGGTCAACAGATATTTGTTTGAATGGCAGAAAATGTGATGATGGGATTGGATTGAGTGGCAGAATGGTGGAATGAATATTAGCCTTATTTTGTTGGCAGGTTGCACAGCCAGATATAAAGTTGTTGACAAATGTGAAGAGTCCGGACCACCAGAAATCCTTCTCTAGTGTGGCCTTAGTCCAGAAGTGACTGTCATGTCTGATAGTTGGATTCTCATGTATGCATAGATTGTACGAGATTATGGCAGACATCAGAGAGAATGTAGAGACATTGTTTGAAGTACAGCTGGCCTTGTTCAAATGACCAGTCAGAAAGTTTAGATCAAGAAAAAAGTATGATATTGTCTGACAAGGCAGCTATGGCTTTGTGGACTAAGAGATCAGACTGAGAGGAATTCCAGATATGGCATTGGAGGGTAATATCTAGAGCTCAGATAATGGTGGATTCAGGGCAAATGGCTATGTCTAGATTGTTGTCTGCTATGTCAATATAGTCTTCTCGAGAAAGGGCATTGGTGGGACCCATCTTGATGCCAGGAGTGACTTGCCAAAGAATATTGAAGTCCTGTAGGAACAGTGACCATCGAGCTTGTCGTCAAGATAGTTTTCAAGGATCCTTAATATAAGATAAGTTTTTGTGGTCTGTCATGATGGTTACTGGATGGTGGATGCCAAGAAGATAGTGCTTCCACTTGTTGAGAGCCAGGATGACAGCTAGTAGTTCTTAGTCATAAATGTTGTAGTTGTGTTGAGCAAGAGCAAAAGTTTTTGAGAAGTAGGTGCAGGGGTGGAGATCTCTGTTTTCATTGGTTTGTATGAGGACTGCATCTGCTGCAAGAAGGGAAGTGTCAGTCATAAGAGTGAAGAGTTTCGTCATGTCTGGAATGTGTAGGACAGGTGCAGAGGCAAAGATATTGTGGAGTTTGTCAAAAGTGGATTGCTGAAGGTTGGTCCATTGCCATGGTTGTTCCTTCTAGATGAGAAGATTAAGAGGGGCAATGATGTTGGAGAAATCCAGGATAAATTTTCGATAGAAGTTGGTGAATCCCATGAAGGATCAGACTCCTTTTACTGATGTAGGTGGATTTCAAGTGTGGATAGCTGAGAGCTTGGCAGGGTCCATTTGCACTTTTCCTTGTCTGATGATAATGCTCAGAAAGTTTATAGTTAGAGTGTCAAAGGCACACTTGGACAGTTTCAAGGACAATCTGTATTCTCACAGTTTCTGGAGTATCTGTCGAGTTCTTTCATGATGGAGATTGATGTCATCTTTAGTGTGTAGCCCTAGATCATCCATATATATTTTGAGTCATTGCTCAGAGATCATATCTGTGAAGATATAGTTCATAAAGGCTTGGAAGGTTGGGGGTGCATTGCTATGTCCAAAAAATAGTACTGTAGGTTCGAAGAGTCTGAAGGGAGTGATGAAGGCCATTTTTCATTGGTCCTCCTCTTTGATCTGGATGTTGTTATACCCCCATTAGATATCAAATTTGGTAAAGATAGTGGAGTTCTTCATGTCATCAATAAGGTCGGATATCAAGGGGAGGGGATAGGCATTCTGGATAGTGTGGGAGTTGAAATACTAATAATCCTGGCATGGTCAGAGGGAACCATCTTTCTTTGGAATGAAGAAGAATGGAGCTGCTTGTGGAGATTTCAACAGGATAATGTGACCAGTTTTAAGATGTTCATTGATGAATGCCTTGCAAGCTTCAAGCTCTGCTGGATTTATTGAATATATCTTGGTGATTTTTGGGACAAATGATGGTTTGAGTTTGACAGTATGATCATAGGGTCGATGAGGTGGGAGTTCATTGAATGTCCTTTCTGAGAAGACATCTTCAAGATCTTTACATCATTTAGGGATGATGATGCCCTGAGTTTGTTCCTTCTGAGCAATTTCTGTGGATAGTATGGTCTTTCTGATATCTTCTTCAGCTTGGCCCTTCCTGAGAAGGTACTCACAAAGAGACTTAATATCCTAGTTTGGACCTTTCCTAAGTTGAGCAGTTTGAATTACTTCTATCTGGGTTTTTTCTAGTCTGTTCATTCAAGGAATAATTATAGTATTATTGGATCAGTTGATGTTCAGATTCCATTTCCTCAGCCAGGGCATTCCAAGAATGATTTGAGGTTTCTTTAGTCTAACTATCATGAGTTCGAGTTGTTCCATGTGTTGTCCAATGGTCAGTCCCATGTAGGCTTTTTATTTGATGAATTCATTGGCATTAGGAGATCTGTCAATGTTGTGAGTCAGGATTGGCTAAGGAAGTTGTCATCTAGGGAACCAGTGCTTAGCAATGAGGCCTTGGTCTATGAGGTTTCCAGTAGCTCTGGAATTGATAGGGGCAGTTGTTTTAATGATTTGTCTATCTGTGCTGAGTTTTACTGGAATGTGGAGGGTTTATTCATTCTTCAGTGCTACTAGTACATGAGCTAAGTCAAGAGAAGGGGACATTAGGCACCCTTCTTATTTTAAAAATCTGAATCATCTTTAGCAATTGCTGTGACTACTTCTTCTTTCTGCTCCTCATAGCAGATTTGAAGAGTTTGAAGGATTTCATTGGCTATCCTCCCTTTTTCTTTTAAGGATGTGACATAGGTGTTGAGTGGAGATGGTTTGGTGGGAATGGTGGTGGACTTAGTAGTTTCTGCAGTCCAGATCTGGGCAGGCTGCTTCACAGGGGCAATGCTAGAGGTGGGAAAAGTCCAGCATTTTCAAGTGGAGTGTCTAGACTTGCGATATTTGAAGCATTGATTTTCTTGAATACATTTAGCTCTTTCATTAGGGGTGAGCTTAGGTGGGAAGAATCTAGTGGTAGTGGCATCTACGTCCATCACATTGAGGTCTCTTTCTTTCTGAAAAGAACAAAAGATGGGGCATTTGAAACCTCCCATAAGAGACTAGGCCTCCTTGTAGTTGGAGTCATATTTATGGACTTTCTTGTACCACTCAGCTACAGTGGTCAGAGGAGTAGTCATATCCATGACTTTCTTTGTCAATCTGGAGGGTATTCCTTGAGCAAAGAACTTAATTAAGACAGAGTCATCAGAGACTTTGGAGGCAGCAGCGTGATTCTGGATGTTTGAACTGGTCCTTGAATGAGGTGACAAAGTTCACCCATGTTTCTAGAGTGATGGTGGTTCTAGATATGGCTTTTTCTTGGAAAGTGTTGGCCCAGTGAGAAGCAGGGCCCTTGGTCATATAAGAGAGGACAAAAGTGACCTTCTTTTCATTAGAGTTGTATATATTCTTGTTGATATTGAGATAGAGGACAACAGAGTTAATCCATGAGAGACTATTTTCGTACAAGCCATCACAGGCCAGAGGGGGGTTGAGTCTCAGCTCAGCAGGTTTAGACATGGTGGACATGAGTGAAGTGGAGCAGGAAGGACTTGGAGGTGGTGAGAGACTTGGAGGTCTGGATACTGTTGGACTAGATGAATGGAACTTGACATCTGGGGAAGATAGAGATCTGAGGAGGTTCAAAGAAGTAAACTAGAAAGTGAGGAGCAGAGGGTTGTGATGAGGACAAGATACTATAACTAGATTGACTAGAGAAGATGTTCTAGCAATGTGACACCTGGAATGTTCTGAAAGTTGGACTGGAAGTGGCTGAGAGGATTCTTTCTCTTCACTGAGAGGTGGCTTGAAAGATCTTTTAAACATGATGATGGGTTTTGAAAATGTCCTTCTTCTGAATAGGAGGGATGAAGGGAGATCCTCGATCTTTTGTTATGTCAAAGTAATGTACAAGATTTGGACAGCTAGTGCTATGCTAGCAAAGGTTCAAGCAAGGACAAGTACAAGTCTGTCAGGCAGATAGCTTGGATTCCAACTAGAATATAGACAAGAGGATGCAGACTGAGCAGAGAAAAGGCTAGGTATATTGTAGAAGGTTGAGAATGGTCTAACTACTACAAGACATTGGCTTTAAGTAGTGACCAGTGATTCTGCTTAGATAAGGATTGAAATGGAACACTATGGAATGAAAAGGAAGAAATATAATAAGCTGAATTATGAATCCAGTATAAGCAGAACTGGATTTGGAAGGGCTAGTCTGATGCCATCACATACATATGTTATAGGGCTCCAACCATCAGGAATAGAAGGAAAAGAAGAAGTGGCCTTAGAGGACAAGAAGTTTAGGAGCAAAAGAAGATAGACATAAAAGAAAAGATATGTATCTGGACCTAAGGATGCCAAACTAGATTGTCTGTGAAGCAAACAATACAAGCAGTAAATGGGCATGCAGATATAGAATCATAACAACATCCATAGATATAAACATAGATAGAGTATATATATGAC
Organism: Pulveroboletus aff. carminiporus; assembly: GCA_038094195.1. Taxonomy (NCBI): domain Eukaryota; kingdom Fungi; phylum Basidiomycota; class Agaricomycetes; order Boletales; family Boletaceae; genus Pulveroboletus; species Pulveroboletus aff. carminiporus. The sequence goes on along the minus strand of JBBPTP010000119.1, from coordinate 3,182 downwards.
CCATGTAGAGACAGGGAACTTTAATCAAGTTCTTCTGTGCTTTCCTTTATTTACAATAAGAACTATTATCATTACATATGCCTCTGGTTTCCTAGCATAAGCTAGCTAGGTCAAGACAAGACTACCTTGATAAAGGTTACCACAAGGATAACAAGACACTTTCCCTGGGCAATCACTATTGCCTCTTGATGGCCATGCCTCAGAGGTTTAGGGTTGTTTCAATGTCTGGACAAGAGATTGTATGCATAACTGACTGAGTCAATACAACTGGAGGAGGCAAGGATATTTGATGCAGGACTTATGTGTTGCACTCTTGTACTGGCCTATTCTCGGAGTTGAGAATGGAGTGAGTGGCATGTTCAGAAGATGAGAAGAAAGTGAGCAAGTTGCTTGAGGATGAGAGAGAAAGGAGAGAATTAAGTCAATATTCAAACTGAGGTTTATACAAATTACAGGAGGGTTTTTATACTATGAATTTAGGAGTAATATGGTACAACTGATGAATCTGAAATGATAGAAATGAAGCATGACATTAAATGGCAGGAAGAATGCAGATTGGAGCTCAAGTCCAGAGTTGTCACACCTGAAGCTGTGTTCTGTGACAGGTGTAGCAACAATGACATCTGAAGTATGAAGCTGAGATGAAATGGGCATAGATCAAAAAAGAAAATACTAGTGTCATAATAGAATAGGAGATCAGAAATAAACAGAGTTGTCATGAATGTAGCAGAGTTGGGTTTGATAAGATTTTTGAAATATGACATCTAGATATTGTTGGACTTGTCCAAGGAGAATCTGAATTTAACAGTATATTTGAACTCACTCTTATACTTGCCATCTGCAATTATGTCCCACAATCCAACCACTCATCATCAATGACTTGAGTCTATTTTTGGCTCACACTAGAGTATTCCTGGAGACTTCACTAGCCTCACCATCTGACCTGACCTCTCATCCATATCATCTGCACCTCACTGATACATTTGTCCCTCTAGTCCCTTCACCTCTCTGCTCACTCCATTACTGAAGATCATTACTCCAAGCTCTCATATGTATTGAGAAACTTGATAAAGTTGAAGCAGAAGGACTTATTGTATTATAATGCAAATAATATACTACTAGAAAGCCCCATGACTACCAGACTAGTAGAGGACAATACATTTACCATCAACTAATATATACACAAAGAACAAAAGGAGCTAGCTAATTGTTGTCAAAATTGCATACTAACTGATGTGCTCATGGTACACCTTGGTGGCTGTGCAGTACTTATCACCCCAAATTGCCTAAAATCAGTACTACACACCACAGAGGGCTGGAACTACCAATAAAATACTTGAGACACCTAGATTATAGCATAAAGCACCTTCAGAGCATATTTTGAGTATTTCTGCTTCAAAACTCAGGCTTACATAAGCTACAAACATGTGCTGAATATATGTTTGACATGTTCAGTGCCTCATAACAATTTGAAGCCACAACATTAAATCCTCAAAGTTATATGGGCAGATTCCTAAAAGGATTCTCTAGAAGACTATCTATTCAGATTTGCAAAATATGCAGATCAACTCAAATCACCAAACATAGTGGCTGTGTAGTAGATACCCCTGATCATATGCTACACAAAGGGCTTGACCAAAATATGGATCTCTGTCACTCTACATCAAATTCATTGCCATATGCTCTTGTACAGGTATGCCTCATGCAATGCCTCACTACATTCACATTATACAGTTAACCCTATATCCTACACATGTACAACATACCCTAGACCATAACCCTTCACTACATGCCACACATAAGTCTAGAACTAGTCTAGAAACCTTCCTACTAAAGCTATATTGTAGACATAGCCCAGTATGCATGTATAACATGAAGTATATATCCTGTTAAGCTTGGCCTAGATAGGAACAAGCAAAGCCCTTCAATGATATTGAGAATGATGTTGAGCAAGGAGTTGTGCTAAGATAGCAATGATGATGAGAGTATGACAATGCTTTGCAATGAGCAAGAATTTGAGCAAGATAAAAGATACTATCAAAAGGTAGCCTAGAGATTTCAGGAGTGTCCAATCAATCAGGAGGACAAAGACTGCTGGAGACAAGACAAGGGAGCTAGATTGAACTGGCTATCAAAGATACAAGTGATGGTATCTGAAGGGAGCTCTAACTTGGGAAAAGAGGAAAGAAAGAGAGATAGCTATATAGTGATTGAAAAGAAATGTCATGGAATGTTGAAGAAGAATATCCATGACAGCTAAGGTATTCATGTGACCATAAGGGTACTCACATGATTGGTAAGCATCTACAAAAGGGCAAAAGGGGAAAAGAGTACACACACTGGGTAAGTCTGGGATAAATTATGTTACAATCATTTTCCTCTCTTCTTCTATACTTCTTCTTTCTTTCACACAACCAAACATCCTCTTGGGTATCATTTGTACTACCTATGTTCACTTCTTACTGATAGCTTCATTCTGACCATGTTTTATTCAGCTGTGATCCAGTTTCTGGAGGTTAGTCATGTTCATCTTTTTCTTCCCTGAACAATAACTCCTCAGCTGATTCTCTTGTATCAGCCTCATAGTTCCTATTTTCACAATTGTTCTTCAACATTCTATAGTATTCTACTATGGCTTAGTTAATCTGCAGTACCTTTCCATTGATATCTTCCTGAACCAGCCCTATAGTGTTACAGGTGCACTCTATGCTATAGTTGTTACAGGTGCACTCTATGCTATAGTGCATTGAAGCTACAAGCACTACAGATATGGATACAGATATGGACTATGGACTAAGAACATAGACACTCTTAAGTTTTATCTTATCAGTACCAGACTTACTGATTATTCTTTATTTTCACATCTTCACATGTGCACATAGTCACATATCACTTATTCACCATTTCATGACCTCATGATTATCACTCTTGATGAGTTACACTTCACGATCATCATGACCCCTATCTTTATGAGTTACGATCATAGATGAACCACACCTGATGCTTGAGGCATAAGGCTATGTCTTCCATTCTACCACATCTATGCTTCTTATTTACATTAGATCCACACCTTATGTGTATGTTTATGATTCTCTTCCATTCTTACTTATTAGATACACATTGTAACATCATGGACGACACAGGATATCTCTAGATGAGGCATCCATAGATACAAACACTAG
>JBBPTP010000117.1:0-35312 GCA_038094195.1 Pulveroboletus aff. carminiporus | reverse complement strand
CATAGAAACCCGCAGTACGCCAAAAAGCAGGAAGATCTCATCCAGTGTCCATAGCTCTCAGAGAGAGCTGGCGCACGACGCTGACCCCAATGGTGGTCGTTGTCTCCTTACCAACCGACTGGCCGCTGTACAGTTATGTCATCTTATAGCCAAAGCCACTCTGTCCGGAACGGTTCGCGTATCTGGATCTCACCGATTTGTCTATACTCATTGGATTATTTCTGCAGCTCGCAAAATTGGAGTATGTCTGGGGGATGAGGTATCGACACCTCAACCTCGACTCGAGACACAACATGTTGTATTGTATGTATATCTAACACTCTGATACCATTCTCGCTGAATTCCGTTGCAGTGAGATCTGACTGGCATTTTCTGTTCGACGACGCACGATGGATTCTGATCCCTGAGCTCAAGATCATCGAAGAACTATCGAAGATATACTTGACAGATGAGCATGTGACATGCAATCTCACGGAGGTCGTCTCTTTTTATGTTGATCGAGACGTTCGCTGAATGTCACATAGCTATTCGAAAACCGAACTTTCAACTACTATGTCGTTCCTGCGCCATCCCTGCGAGAGATCATCTGTCGTTTCCCCGACGCCAATAGTTATGAACACAAGGCTCATTCTCCTCCTTTCGCTGAGCTCGGTCCCCTCTCCAGTCATGTTCATCCGCACTATGTTATATTTAATACAGGCCACAAACTATCACGCAGGCTCAGGCGGTTAGAGGTCGCTAAGATGCGTGAATTCCTATCCGAGATTTTGCAGATCCCATCTGGCACCGCGCCACCACTGGAATCCATCGAAGACTTGTATAGAAAGTGGATAGAGACGAAAGTACCACCCCAGTTCCGCAACTCCCACTCACCATCGAATTCACCTCGTCCGCCGGGCGAACAGGGGCGAGATGATCCTTCTCAAGGTGGACCTCCCCAAAGACGTCAGGGTCTCAGAAGCGAGACGCGCTCCCAAGGACAAGACAGTCAGCCTCTAACTGACCAAAATAATAGAGGACAACAACGAGCCATCCTCTCCTTCAAACCATCCGAAGATGATGACACTTCGTCTGTCACCGACGACACGGTCATTGAAGACGATACTGACTGGATTGACTATATCCATGACTGGCAAAAACAAGGCGCTGCAGAAAGGTGGGAGACGGGGGTACTCAATGACGCGTGCGATGAGCAACTTGCTGCCTACATCGACGAGCATGCTCGTACTCCTCCTTCGCCCGGTATCTGGAATACTTGGAAGCCGTCATGGGACGATTACCGATTGCCATATCCGAGTGCATCGGATCGGTCGCGGTTTTCCAGCAATGACTGGGCGGTCTTCAAGAATGATGTATACCTGACTAGACCAGAGAATAATGATGCGACTGACTTCTAGATTAATGGCGGTAATATCGCTATGTTCAAATGACCCCAAATTGCCCTTCTGGGAAGGGCGAATATGGCAAAAAGTGGTTCTCAGACTGAAGTCGGTTCAATGCTTAGCCGTGAGTTGGGGTTGCGCAACTGTAGTTATAATACACGTGTTTGTAGAGGGAGTGTTTGCGGAGGGATTAGGTAGATATAAATATGAAAGCGAGGGATACTCATGACCTCTATGTATGCCATGCAGAATGATGTCCAGAATGTGCCATTTTTACTTGAAACTGGGAGTTAAATGGTCCGATGACGCAGCGTGCGATGTCTATCCACCCGTTTGACCCGTCTCCATCGTCCTCAGCCACGCTTAGCAGACATGACCAACTCGGAAGAATGTCGATGTTCCGAGACTTCAAGCTGGTTGGTGTGATTAAAATACCCATCCCCATGCACACGTCGTACACCACATTCTGAACCGTCAAGGTGTAGCATTCACCTCTCAGGCCATCACGTGGACAGCGTGCCCTTCCACCGCTCAGTCACGACCTCGCCTTTGAATATCTCGTGCAGCACTTCTCTCACGTCCTCCACGTATACAAAGCGAACCCCAGTCTTGACACTTTCGGGAACGTTCTCCTCAATATCAGCACGGTTGGCCGCAGGTGCGATGATTGTCTGAATTCCCGCTCGGTGCGCAGCGAGGATCTTCTCCTTCAGACCACCAACAGGGAGAACTTGACCAACGAGTGAAATTTCGCCGGTCATCGCTACAGCAAGACAGCGTGTCAGTTACGCACAAGATCCGATTACCCAACAAATGCTCACCAATGTCAGGACTTATCTGCACCTTCGTGAAGAGCGAGACAAAGGCAGACAAGATAGCAGTCCCAGCGCTTGGTCCTTCCTTTCCGATGCTGCCCTCGGGCATATGCACGTGGATGTCGCGATCGGTCAAGAATTGTTCGTCCGGCGAAGTGGTTATTCCGAGTTCATATGCATGGGCTTTGACCCAGCTCAAACCAATCTGAGCGCTTTCTCGGATGACTTCACCAAGCTTTCCAGTCAGCTGCAGACCGCCTTTGCCTGGCATGCTCTAATGTTGCGCATGAGCTCAAATTACATGGCTATCGTCCAAGCACGTACCGTGGCTTCAACTGGCATGACAGCGCCGGAGCCGTTACCTAGGTAGCCGAGACCCGTACTAACGCCAGGTGGCGGGGGAGTAACATACATCCTATCTTTGTGGTATACAGGAGGGCCGACATAATCCTTGAGATTCTCCGGAGTGATCCTGACATGGATATTTTCTGGGACTTTGAGTGGTTGGCGCTCTTGAGTTGTCACAGTCTTGCGCTCTGATGATTCGTGGGTCGAGGGTTCGGTAGATGTCTCGGTCGGTTCATTCGGTTGTGGCTCTTGGGACTCTACAGTCCGTGGTTCTGCACTAGAAGCTTTAGGGTTTGGTGATGGCTCGGGGAACACGTCTTCGCCAAGATCCAGGATCAGCTTAAGTGCTGCTTTTCGGTATATCTACGAAAGGGAGAATGGGATTACAGTAAAGGCTCCCTATGGAATCATACCTTGTCGATGTGTTTTTTCAAATTTCGCACACCACTCTCGCGGCAGTAGTACTTGATGAGTACGTCTACGGCGGTAGGGTCAAGGAGGACGTCTGCATTTTTAAGACCAGAGGCTTCTTTTGCTTGAGGACCCAGATATTTCTCTGCAATGACACATTTCTCCTCTGAGACGTAACCGCTGACTTCAAGGACTTCCATTCGATCAAGCAAAGGTGCGGGTATAGTATCAAGAGTATTTGCTGTTATCGAAGAGATGAACGCGAATTTTGCGGAGCGAATACAATGGCTGCTCACCGGTGCAAACGAAGAGAACGCGAGACAGGTCGACAGGAACATCCATACTTTATGTGCCAGGTTAACTCAGCACTCAACCTCGGGAAGAGAAACCAACACGTACTAATGGTCTAAGAATCCATTATTCTGCTCAGGATCCAACATCTCTAGCAGCGCGCTGGCTGGGTCTCCATTGATTCCCCTCCCAATCTTGTCCACTTCATCAATCAATACCAAGGGATTCTCCGTGCCAACCCTTTTCAGAGCCTGTATGATCTTTCCAGGAAGTGCACCGACGTATGTCCTCCTATGCCCTTTGATCTCAGCAACGTCAGTTAAGCCACCGACCGAGAACCGGAAGAATTGTCTGTTCAATGCACGTGCAATGGATTTGCCGATGGAGGTTTTTCCGACACCAGGGGGACCCACTAGGCAAATGATCTTGCCTTCGACCGTTCCGCGAAGCTTACCAACAGCGAGGAACTCAAGGATACGATCTTTTACGTCCTTGAGGCCGTAATGATCCTCATCAAGAACCTTCTGGGCATGCGTGATGGAGTAGTTCTCCGGGGAATGCTGCCCCCAGGGGATCTACCAGGAGGGGTGAATGTGTAGGCAAAGAACGAAAGAAAGGAAGAGCAGACCTGGGTTAACCATTCAAGATAGTTACGAGTCACATTTGCCTCCGAAGCCGCAGGTTCCAAGCCCATGAGCTTATTCAGCTCCTCGTCAAAGACTTTCCGAACACCCTCCGGCATTTTTAGAGCAGCAGCTCGCTCCTTAAACTTTTCAATGAGCTTGTCCTTGCCGTCAGACTCCATGCCAAGTTCCTTCTTGATGCCTTTGAGCTGCTCCATCAAGTAGTACTCACGTTGTCTCTTGGCGATTTTGCTATCAACATCGCGAGAGAGCTTACTCTGCAACTGAGCGTTAATAAGCTCTTTCTTGAGTACTAGGAGCGCTTTGCGAAGACGGTCCTCCACAATAAGACTTTCCAACACATCCTGGAGCTCGCCGACTTCCCCACTCGACACAGCCGCTGCGAAGTCTGCAAGTTTATCGGGCTCGTCGAACACATTCGAAGCAACTTGATTGATCGAGAAGTTGGTAATCTGATCGCGAAAGAGGGGATTGAGTTGAGCGATATCCTTAAATACCGAGACGATTTCTGACATGAAAGCACGGATATACTGGTCGTCTTTGTTGTAGGACTGGGTAACGAGGTTCTCGACCTGGACAATGGAAATGGCATGACTGTGCAAGAACGATGTCTGTACTGGGCCTGTCACTGTCAAAGTTGCAACCTACAGCACGAACAATATTATCCAAAGCTCACCAGGAGGCATCTTGGAGACATCATCTTTGGCGGATTCAGGCGACGGAGATGGTGGTGGTGTCTCTGGTGGTGTAACAGTCTGGACATCTTCTGGCGCAACCTTGGCAAGTGGTGGACTTTCCCCAGTCTTGAGTAATTCCGTGATCTTTATCCGCCTGTGAGGATACAGGACAGCCGTTAGACCTTCCTCGTTTTCTTCTCCAGAACCGGTATTTGCGGAAAATACGCTCGTAATCTGAGCGAAGACACCAACGGGGTGCACTGAGTTAATATCTGTGATGACGTCGCTATCCGCGTTTTCGTCCTTGAGAAGGAAAGCCCCGAGGTAAGGTTGCCCACGTTTCATCATCTCCTTGATAGCAGCGACCACGGCCGGATTGCGAACGACAACAGCCTTGTAAAAGCCAGGAAAGAGGGGTCGTCGAGCGATAGGGAGGGCAAGAACTTGTGGATACACTTCCGGGACGGATTGCTTGGCTATCGAACTTGGTGTGGGAGTTCGTTGAGGTGGGGGAGGCGGAGAATCGGCTGAGTCATTGTTGTCTCCACTAGAGGACGGAGGAGGTGAACTGGCAGAGGAACCCGGCGGATCCTCGTCCCGCGAGCCATCCATGCGCACATGGTCACTCCTCTCGCTCGTTGACTCGGCTGCTTCGGAGTCCTCCGGTTCGGCGACGTCAGCGGGGTCGTCTAACTTGTTCGGCCAGCGCGGATAGTACAGAAGCGGAGAAGAACGCGCAGAGGAAATATTCGAACTTGTAAAGGACCTCTGGATAGCCAATTGGCTTGCAATCAGAAAGCCTGGTGGGAACGAGGGTCGTGATGGGATCGTGTGCGGTGGAGTTGGCTGTCTAGAAACCAACTGGCGCGCACAGCGCCCAGTGCTGGCACGAAATCCACGCGCAAAGGGCATTGGAAGGCAGAATACCTCCACCCAAATGGAAGAACTTGCGCTTCGACTCGGAGTAGGTCACTGAACACGTCCAAGCCGAGGTAAAAACCAAGTGCATGCCGAGCAGATGATGACTCAGCAGCACTTTCCCATGACCTCCGATTTCTCCACAACACCAGTTACACGGGTTATTTGTTTGGAAGACTGATTTTATCGCAGACTTGCTGGCTAAACGTGAACCTCAAAGCCGCCTTGTGGAGAAATTCAGATGCCATTTTTCAATCGAGAGAACACATCACGTCGTTTGTCACCGGTCGGCTGCTCCACTGGGGCAATGCGTTGCGCTTTTCCACCTACAGTGGCCGCCCAGAATTACCCGCGAAATCTTCGGGTGGCCAGAGGTCCAACGACTTGCGAATGGGGTAGCACACGATTGCGCTACCCAGGTAGGTCGTCAATCCGATCGGAACAAGTAATAAATCTAGGACGGTAAGACCACCCACCTTCCGTATTTTAGGCATCTCTTCTAAATCCCATTGGCCCCATCAATGCGTGGGCTGTTCACTTCTGGGGTCAGTCGCGTGTGCATTCAAGGCGGTACCCATCCAGTCGATCATAATCGCGTCTCGTATGATCACTCCTAGATGCGGGCAAACATAGAACATCAGAAATTAAGAAGAAACTAATGCTACGTCCAACTAGAAGTCAGATTCCATTCCCAGCTACTTCCCAGACTCCCCGCTCCAAGTAAATTTACCATCGTCTGCTCTCCCCATACCTGGTACTTCTCGGTCGACCTTCGCGGTTGTTGCACCGTCTCAAAGCTCGGCGAAGTCGTTGCCGTTGGCCTAGAAAACACAAGACACTGAGCACTTTGCGTGGGGGTCTGTGCGACTTGTGATGCAGTGCGGTTGATATTTCCCGATGGAAATGCAAAGCCGTAGAACCCAAGACACGAATCCGTGGGGAAGCGGTAGGCCCTTCATAATTTGTCGGCAGCCTGGTGAGCGACAATAATGCCCGTGACATCACCAGTCAGAACATCGCGTACGTATACTCACAAGTAAACACTTCTCATAAATGGTAAACCCAAGTTAAGATGGGGTTCTGATGTGTCCCGTTCTGCCAGTCTGACAGAGCAGATACGCCAGGAGATGACGTGCGCAAAAGGTTTCCTGCGGGATCGGTGGGACAGTCCATACCATTGATATTGCGGTTAGAGCCACATAAGATGTATACGCGGAAGACCTGACGAGGATGTAGAACAAATTCCAGCGTCCAGTGCCCCTTTGGTGTCTCTCCCCGGAGGTTGCTCGGGGACTCGTGAATGCCTGCTCAATTCTACATGGCAATGGGCGCCCTTGATGTTCTTCGTCCCTACTATCAGTTGTACATATCTTATTTTTTTTGTTATGTGGCTCACTATCGGGCGATGCCAACCACGTCATTGGTGCCATCGTCGGAAGTGTGGATAACACCATCGTGGCACCAATTCATGCTTCACGTATTCATACAGCTTTTAATATTAGCATACATATGTCATGATCAGATGCCAGATGATTAAACATCTGGCTAGATACGATCAGGATGGCCCAAGGCAGCTAAAACTGAGAAGAGATTGAGGCTACGCCCAACTGGAAGTCAGGTTCCATTCCAAATTATTTCCCAAACCTTCAGTTCCAAACAAATTCACCGTCATTTGCTCTCCCCACACTTGATACTTCTGAGTTGACATCCGCATTTGTTGGACTGTCTCGAAACTTGGCAAAGGTGTAGTTGTGGGACTTGAAAACACAAGGCACTCGGCGCTCTGTGTAGGCGTAGATGTAGGTGTTTGTGCGATTTGTGCTGAAGTGCGGTTGACACCTCCTGACGGGAACGCGAAGCCATAAAACCCTGGACATGAGTCCGTGGGGAAGCGGTATGCTCTGCCCAAATCGTAAATGATACAGTAAGCAAATATTTCCCTGAATGATAACCGCGACATCGGGAGATGAAATATGAGATGGCGCACTCACAAGTAAATACTCCTCAAAAACGGCAATCCCAAGTTAAGATGAGGTTCTGATGGATCCCATTCAACCACTCCAACGGAGCAAGTACCCCACACTGTCATTGGAGACAATGTGCGCAAAAGGTTTCCAGTGGAGTCCATGGGATAATCCACTCCATTGATAGTTGCGGTCAGAGCCACATAGGGTGTGTACTCGGATGAGTTACAAACGTATCCAACAATCCCATCATCCTCCACAGTATAGTTGATCGGTCCAGCATATCCCGTTTGTGTAAGGTATGTGGTGAGGTTAGGCATACTGACACCGACAAAGACTGTTGCGGATAAACAGGTCAATAATCGAATGACCAATTTCAACCACAGGGCATACCTGAGTCTATAGTTGTGTATATATCAGCGCTATCGGGCAAAAAGCTGCCATTGTAACCCTTCAGTCCGTCCAACATGAATATGTTTCGCAAATACCACGAATCATTTGGTGTGATGATTGGCACCCAATTCAGATTCCCTTGATAATCATTCTCGTCCAATGCTCCGATTGTGATCTTTGGATTCAGCGGGTCAAACCTCATTCCGATCACCGGATTCAGAAGTTGCCCTCTCGCATACAGCTGAGACAAGAAATGCTCAGAGGCGGCCGTAGCATTGACCGGGTCGGGGAAGACACCCAGCCGTCCATTGTATAGAAGATAGTTGAGCGTGTCGTCGCCACCTGTTCCAATGAGACCTGGTATGTCAGGTTAGCAGTCAGGGAACTGGTATAGTGAGAAGGACAGAAAATTAACCAACCAAACTCGGTCTGCGGTAATGATAAGACACCACCAAAGCTCATCACGTCACTGCTCATATTTCCAAAGAAGGCATCCGTGTTGTATGGCCACGGATAATTCAGCGCCTATGTAATGTTGGATAGTACTGACGGTCAACACGGATAGAAAATACCTGAAATGTGGTGGACAGAGTGGGGTCAAAGGATGTGTTTCCACCACATAAAACACAGCTACTCGAATAGACGGCCATCTTGGCGGTATTGAGGTCGAGGGTGGTATTGATCAGTTGGGGAGGTGTCCCGTACAATGTCGGAACAAGCGGACTGTTGAAGACTGTGTCTGACATGTTTACGGGAACGTTCATGGGGAGGCTGACCCATGCTGTTTGGGACGAGATGATGCATCAGTAGGCACCATGTAAGAACGCTCATAAGGTGTTCTTACTAGGATTGGCCTGAACTCCAGTGAGCAATAATGAGATGACCGACAGTAATGACATGATCCTTGGTCAGGCAAAGGAAGAGGAACAAATCCTGCCAAAGTGCTGAGCGTCCTAAAGTACTAGTCAAGCCGGCGCACTAGCAACGTGCACCAACAATCAATGCCAGCTTCCACGCTTGACGTTCTTTCCAGCGCATCGAGACGCATCTTACTCAACCTTGTTAGTAGAGTATGTCACGTACCTGCAGGGCCGTTCTCCCTAAATAGATTATTTTACAAGAAGTGTCAAGACTGGATGGGCTATCATCACGGCGCAATCCTTCTGTGTCTGGAATTGGGTATGGTATAACTTGATGAGTGCCCCGTTGCGATGATGCACGCCGAACAAGCATCAAAGTTACCTCATATGCCAAACGTTAGATGTGCCTTGGCGGAGACTCTTGGCGGCCAAATCCACGTTTTGCTCCACTTTCCGCCGTGCAGGTTCCTACGGGACTGTAAGTTGGCGAGTGCTGTCAAACCAAGTCGAGGATGCACTGTTTGATAGAACGGATTTTTCATCGCTGCTCCGTCATACGTTTAGCAAGATCAAGCAGAGGCAGGAAGACGTGTTTGCAAGCACGGTGAAAGCGAAGGTCAACCTGCTCCATGAAATGATATCGCTACGCTGTACTCTCTCATTGGCATCCTGCGGCCACTGCGCTCTCGTTATTTTTGTTTGTTGCGAACATTGTGGAGAAGGCCAGGAACCGTTCAACTGGAATGTATTCTCTCAGGAATATTCCGATCCTGATAATTATGTGATTAGTTGGTCGAACTCTGCCAAAATGTACACACATGTGAACGTTTTTCGGACGTCACCACTCACACATGCTTCCCGAACCCATACCGTGGCACCCTTGGCTGGCGTGCCAAGGTGAGATTCATGATAGACCATGATGACGCCATCAATGTCTCATACTTTTCCTCTTGAACCTTGATAACTGCAGGAAGCATGGAAGAAGGCACGCCAGAAAAGTAGCTGAGCATGTCATCCCTCTGGCTAACTGGTATGATTTAACTTATCCGTCGTTGTTTACCATCGATGAACGTCAACAGAATGTGCAATACTTCTTGGAAGGCGGCCAGATCCAACAGTATCATCCCAACACACACTCAGCGAGGGTCACCGGGGCTGTCAGTAGTTTGCTTGGCATCGATAACAAGTATGAATTCTATTTTTCCATTTATGAAAACTATTGATCACTGGCACAAGCTAGCACTATACGCGTTAGGTGACCCTGTCTTCGAATGGTTGGTTTACTGCATTTTTCCATCCCGCATCAACCTCGACCATAGCCATAAGAAGTATCGGTTTCACAGTCCGATCAATGCCCTCCTCAAAGCTTCTCCAGAACAAGGCTGTTAGTTTTGACTTCTGCTAGGCGTCGAACACAGAGATGGTTCGCATCCACAACGATCAGCCGGACCGCAGTGGTTCTCCTCCCGCGATATCTGATACATTTAGTGCTCCCATTGCATCCTCTATCGAAAATGGTCAGGAGGGTGATCGTAGGTCCCTTTTCATTTCCATATTGCAGTGGACAATGGCGTTTTTTGCCCCCGCCATCAGTCTCGCATACCTTATTTTTTGTTACGTGGTTCACTATCGGATTGTACCAGCTAAAGTACCTGGGCTTTCTGTAGGTACGACTACACAATTCCTAAGTAAGCCGCACTCGACTCCTACAGTCTCAACCAGCTAACTTTCCTGGTACATAACAAGCCAACCTCGGGGCTGGGATAACCAGTATCAACATCATTATCATTAGTATTTCCCTATTCCCACTGAAAGGACTTCTATATGACCTTCAGGTGGGCACGTATTCACTCGAGGACCGTCTATACGATGCTGACCAGTTTAGTCTGAAGAATTTTTCCGTCTGCTTTCTTCTCAACGAAATAACGATGGCATTGAGTTAACTACAGTCAATGGAATTTCTAGTCCGTCTTACAGCTTTATCGAATCTGTCATGGTTGTTGTAAGGCGACGGTGTTCGTCCTACTATGTCACGGCCTTCATTGCAGCTGTAGCTATTTGGGCAGTCTCCACCCTAGCACCCGCAGCGCGTGAGTAAAATCCAATCCTGTGACTATTGCTCACCTATATTCCCATTTCAGTGAGTATCCAACCTATCCTTATAGATGGCGCGGTCTTGGCATTTTCTGTTGGCGCCATTCCCCCACTCTCGTTGTACCAGTGAGAAGTTTCGCAAAACATCTTAGGTGTCCACTCTTATTGTTACGTGAAGGCCAGTACCGGGGGGTCAGACCCTATTGCCTGCATCATTCTCGCCCGAGCCCGGATATGCCGCAGCGGTCGCTTGGGCAGAGCGAGAAATTGGGCTCTCCTACTCATTCTCAGTATTGAACGACTCACATGGAGTATACTCTGGATTTGTCGTTCCTACTCCCCCGATGCTCAATTCCACAGTGAGCGCACGGTGGTTGACAGATGTCATAGGGTTCAATCCCTACTGTACATGAGCTAATCCAGTGAACCTCACTTCGACCTCCCTAAACTCTACCATGAATAGTACCCAGGTCCCTAATACTGCCATATCTGTGTACCTAGAAGATCTCGATCTTCAGGCATCAGTGCCAAGTTCTTATTTTCGTAAGTGTGCACTCATTTTTTGCGTGGATGGACTGCGTGGTACTGATGTTATTGTCTGCGTCGAACAGCGTCGTATGATTCGTTCTTTGTAACCAGCATCAATGTACATGATCCGACGGTCACTGTTTTCAACTATACGACCGGAAACATACCAACGGATGGTGCTACTGTCGTATCGGTCATCCAGTGCACTTCCCCGAGTTGCACTGCAAAGGCCATCGACATCATCTCCCTTTTTGTCAACTTTACCAACGTTCCATCAATCGGTTTCAGCTCTGTTGGTACAGATTATGAACTCGGTTTCTTGGTTTGTAAGCCGAATATCACCATTGAAACGCGGGAGATTCGGACAGGAGGTTCAATGACACTAGAGGTCCAGCCGCTCGCTCCTGACGCATCGCCTTACCCCAGACAAGGTAATCTCGACTGGACACAGACCTCGTTGCTGGTTGCGTACTCGTTGTCAGCACTGACGAACGATTCGGGACCTGCGTCCTCTGCGTGGTGGGGCCTCGGCTCGGAGACTCAAGCTGATTTCATATTCGGAGCTGACCAGTTGGATAGCCTCCCGTCTGGGGTGAACTATGAGAATACGTCCATGGTTATCCAACCTCTCTCACTGGACCAGCTTGCACAAGGGTATACACAACTGGTAAAAGCCGCGATGAAGCGTGAGTTCTCACTCTTACGATCATACGGCCGAATAGTTCTCAATGAATCTCCCAGCATACGTCTCGGGTTCGCTGGGCATCTCATACGTGCCAGGTCGCGTAGCGAGTGTTCAACAAATATTCGTTTCGTCTCTGCCGCACGTCATTGCATCGACAGTGTTAATCTCCCTGTTACTCGTGATGGCAGTCGCCACACATTTCAGACGCGGAAGAGGAGAACAGTTCAATCTTACGAACGTTGCTGCGGCCTTGGCAGATTCTGAACTTCCTCAGACGGCCAAGAGGGCCAAAATTGATATCGTCGGACAAGGCAAACCAGGTGGAAGGTGGTCAGTGAACGATGTTGGACAAGAAGTAGTCAGGAAGCTTGGGAACTTGAAGGTTTCTCTGAATCGTTCAGCGGACGAGGATGGGCTCGACACGCTGCATATTTTACGATGAGAGGTCCCGCTGTGTGTGACAATATGATATGAGTGAGAATCAAAGGGGCTGGGTTGTATCTTAATGCCAATATTGTACAGCACTCCTGTTCAATGACGAACGTATTACATAAGTTCCTAGCTTCCCCGAACTCCCCGAACTCCTCTATTGACTTGGACCGTCGACTAGTGCCACGGGATGGCAGAAATTCACGATCAGTTCGACACTGTCCTCATCCTGGATTTCGGATCGCAGGTCTGAAACCTTCCCTCTTTCTTTTCTGAACCATACGCCAATCTTGTTTCCGTCTCTCAGTACAGCCATCTCATTACGAGGAGATGTCGAGAACTGAAGGTCTACGCCGAGTTGATGCCCTGTACAACGCTCCTCAAAGACGTCCATTTCAGGCCCAAAGGTATGCACTTTTTTTCTTCCGACGTCCGCAGCAAAAATACTCACCCGACGATTTTGCCGCAGGCATCATTCTCTCAGGATCACCGTATTCGGTGTACGACTCCGATGCGCCACATGCCGATCCTGCGATCTTCGAACTTGGTGTTCCCATCCTTGGCATTTGCTACGGATTACAGGTATGTCTTCGCCTGCGACCCGACTGGTCCAGAACACATCACCTATTGCGGCTACGATATAGGAAATCGCATGGAATCTCAAAGGCCAGGTCGCGAAATGTGATCATAGAGAGTATGGTCATGCAACCGTTCGGATTTCCAGATTTGGCCAGGGCTCTGTCGATGCACTCTTCGAGGATCTGGGTGATGAAATGCAGGTATGCGTCTTTCGTTCGTGTCGTGACATCACACCTTTGATCATCAGCGCGGGTTCAACTTACCAGGTTTGGATGTCTCACGGAGATCAACTTCTAGACCTTCCAAAGAATTTCCATGTCATCGGTCGGACACAGACCGCTCCTTTCGCCGCCATCGCGCATGACACCAAGTCCATCTATGGCATCCAGTTTCATCCCGAGGTTACCCACAGCCCAAGGGGCAAAGAAGTGATCTCCCGTTTTATTCTCAGCATCTGTGGATGTAGAGAAAATTGGACGATGGTCAGCTCATTCAGCTTTTTGAGATTACAAGTGTTTTTGAATTTGATGATCGAAGGAAGAGTTTATCGGAAAGGAGATCGCGCGTATAAGAGATATCTGTGGACCCAAAGGACGCGTCATTGGTGCTGTCAGCGGAGGTGTTGATAGTACCGTCGCAGCCAAGCTCATGCATGAAGCCATTGGTAATCGGTGCGCAGCACCTCTTATATGCCCCCTCCTAGTAGCCTGACAAACTTGCGCAAACTAGCTTCCACGCCATCATGGTTGACAACGGTGTCCTTCGTCTTAATGAAGCCAAGCAAGTCCATGAGATGCTCAACAAAGATCTTGGTGTCAACCTCACGGTTGTCGATGCGTCCGATCTTTTCCTTTCCCGCCTCGAAGGTGTCGAAGATCCAGAACAGAAACGCAAAATTATCGGCAATACCTTCATCAACGTCTTTGAAGCGGAAGCTGCCAAGATCGAAGCCGCGGCAGAGGAAGAAGAAAAGCAAGGGGGTGAAGCAAAAGGCTTAGTAGAGTGGCTGCTGCAAGGCACGCTCTACCCGGATGTCATCGAGAGTATTAGTTTCAAGGGACCGAGCGCCACGATCAAGACTCACCACAACGTTGGTGGGTTGCTGAAGGATATGAAGTTGAAACTCATCGAGCCCCTACGTGAACTGTTCAAGGGTGAGTTAATATGAATATGACTCACCCGAAGCGCGAGTTACCGACTACTGGCTCATTCGTTGTAGATGAAGTTCGCGCGTTGGGTCGCTTGCTGTCGATCCCTGCGCCGCTGGTTCAACGCCACCCCTTCCCAGGGCCTGGCCTTGCAATCCGAATTCTCGGCCCTGTCACGCGCGAGCAAGTGAAGACCCTGCAACAGGCCGACAATATCTACATTGAGGAGATCCGTAAAGCGAACCTTTACAACCACATCAGCCAGGCATTTGCGGTCCTCCTCCCCGTCAAGGCAGTTGGGGTTATGGGCGATAAGCGAACCTATGAACAAGTAAGGTTTTCGCCTTTACCATCGCCTCATGAGTGGCCCTCCCGTACGTGTTCTGACGTCCTAAATCAAGGTGATTGCGCTGCGTGCGGTGCAATCCGAAGATTTTATGACGGCTGATTGGTGGGTCTGTCTTCCATCGGTTGCTACCAGTCCACGATGTGAATATAATCACCCATTCTTCTTGTTACTTTCTGGCTACACAGGTATGTTTTTCCGGCCGAGGTCCTGAAGCGGATTTCCTCGCGTATCACGAACGAAGTGAAGGGCGTCAACCGCGTTACCTATGACATCTCCTCCAAACCGCCTGCAACTGTCGAATGGTTGTGATGTAATTAAGATAGATGTGCAACAAACAACCCACAATCTTGACTACCGTACAAGACCGGATGATATCGGTGTTGGCAAGGTGTGTATCAGATAGAAACGGGCGGGGCAAGGTTTGGTGTCTGGCACTTAGCTCGCATACCAGGACTAGATAGTGAAGGCTGGGGCCTGGAAGTGGAATTTTAGAAACCACAAGTAGACAGTAATACGGCTGGCATTTCTAAACAAGGTCAACTACCCGGGGATTGTATAGGACGATGGATACAGCATAACGGCCCGCACCGACATCCCTCAGCTCCACAAATACCGAGCCATTAGGTGGTCTTTGTCGTGGCATGAAATCACCAGGCTAGCGTGGAATCGAATACGGCCCACTCGTGCATTGCTTGCTTTCCGCAAGTTGACGTAGACACAGGGAAGGAGTCTTAGTTCCACCTCACGTGATCACACACTGGACCACTCCTAACAGGTTATGTCGTTAAACTTATGGGCTGCCTCGGGATCCATCGGTCGGCATGTCTACGATCCGCGGCCATATCACCGAATTCAGTGTGCGGTCAGTGATGGCCAGACCCAGGTACTGATGTCGCTATTTCTACGCGACGGAACGAACGTTTCGTTGCACGGAGAACGGGCCAAGTTCTACCTCGGTGCTCGGCGTATTCATTAGTCCGAAAACCGATGGGCGGTAATTATATGTCATGGTCAAACAGAAACGACGTCCGTAAGTTCACGACATACCTGAATTGTTTTGGGACCTGCTTGCTTTGATGTGACGGAATAGTAACTAGGTACGTCCGACCTCTTCGTACCATGTGCGCGCCGGGCAGATAGGCTGTGTGCAAAATGATGCAGGAGGGGAGAGGAGACCCTCCTTGCCGTATAAAAAGGCAAGTCGCAGAACGGCCTATCATCAGCAAAAAGCATCTCATCACCTCTCGAGTAATCCAACTCACTCACTCTACCATTAAAAAGATGTTCGCCCGCTTCTCTGCCCTCTTCCCCGTCGCTGCCCTTGTTGCGGTTGTCAGCGCTGCTCCCAACGCGCTCGAAGCTCGTGGTGGCGGCTCCTCCTCTTCGTGCGACACTGGCTCGATGCAGTGCTGTGCCAGCACTCAGACTGTGAGATTTCCCTGCTCCTCGTTGTTTTCCCTTTGTCCTAACCACAGCTCACGCTGCAGTCGAACCCCACGACCATCACTGAGCTCAGCTCGCTACTCGGGATCGCACTTCCTAGCATTGACGGTCTCATCGGGCTCGGTTGCACTCCTATCACGGTCATCGGTACGGGAAGCGGTGCTGACTGCACCCAGCAGCCTGTCTGCTGCACTAACAACAACTTTGTGAGTTGACCTTTGCTCTAAATCCACGCGCAGGGTCCAGTGGTGCTCATCGTTCTCTCCACAACACAGAACGGGTTGGTCAACCTCGGCTGCAGCCCCTTGAACCTCAACGTGTAAACAGCTGAGAGATGACTCGGAGACGGTGCACAGGTCGTTTCTGCGGTTCTCGAAATGTCGTCTTTGTTCGTTGGTCTCAATAGGGCTTACGGTATTGCGTGTGTAATGGGCTCGTGATCTAATGAATAGATTGGTCCTTGGTGTTAGAATCATCTGTAACAGCGAGCGAACGTCGTCGAGAAAAACTCAACTCAGGCATCTTCTCCAGACCGACCACAGCGTAGCGAGGTGTTCCTTGAGTGAACTACGTGTAGCTATTGCAAATAGGAAGAGAGCATCTACTCCCGCATCGAGTGCAGATCATCGCAGTTCCAACGATGAAACAAAATTAAACGACGTAATGCAATCGTGATGCATGATAATGATCAACGCGTCGATCGGGCCATGGCATCGGGACGCTGACGGCAAGCATTAGTTCGACTAGTCTGAATCGTATTTCGGACAATAAGCAGCGTGCTCCATGGAATGCACCCCAGTCTACCGTCTCTATTGTTTCTATTTACCTTGTTCCCAGTCAGAGGCGTGTCAGGTTGGGTGAGACTATGAACGGAATGGCAGGGTGTTCTGTTAGGAACGAACGACGAACGGAGAAACCCAAGGGCACTGTCAAATTCCGGCGTGGACTGGCCACCCGAGAAGCTAGGTCGAGGGTGAACAGGAGATGCTTCGTTCGAATACCTGCTAGGGAAAGTTCGGTCGGATCGACAACCGAGTTTGCAGGTCTGGAGACGATGCAAGTACCTGACTCTAAGGACTGAGTAAGGGTAGATGCCTAGTACTAGTAGTCGTGTTGGCGTTTCGAGTCGAAGATTTGATGAGCTGGTAAATTACACCTTTTGCCGATTGGTCAGAGAAGGCTCAATACTCCCACGCAATGAGCTTCCATCCAATTACCGCGAAGCCAACATGCAGCGCACTGCCCAAGGTGCCAAGAGTCGACAGTCAAACCTTGCCAACTGGTCTGACTCTCTTTCTTGCAGGGATTCCCTCCCCGAGTTCCATTCCCGAGCTGGACGCCATGAAATCGGCCAACAGCGCTGCCATTAGCTCAAATGAAAAGATCTTCCCGGTTTTCGCCAAGAAGCTTGCATCCCAGGATACCAAGGAATTTGTCAATACCACTCGCAAACTCGCTGTCTGGTTGGGTTCAGAAAAAGCGTACTATCCAATTGCTCGTCCCAAGGTAAGAGGCGACCTCATTCCGGGTACGCGGTACTAATCGCCTGATCCATTAGATTATTGAGCTTCTCGAGGTGGGATCTTATTATTCACGCCGACAGCGATCGCTAATGGATACTACTTCTCTCTTTTGGTTTCCAGATTGCGCTTTCGGCTTTCATGGATACGTTCGTGCGCCACCCTGCCAATGTTGAACTTGCGGAATGCTTGCGTCAACTCGTTCAAGCAGTAGTTCCGTTCACACACCTGTTTCCCGAGGCTGCACTCCAATGTTAGTTTTTCTTCTTTCCAACTGAGCCGGTCTTCATTGATAACCGTTCCATAGCGAGACTGCAGCGTGTAGTCGTCGACACGGAACTAGCCCTTTCCAGAATATCCACAGGTACTACCCACGGTAACCCGTTGCCTCAAGTGTCTGTTACCGCCAAGTAGGTCCTTCTTCCGCAACTCCCAATCAACCGGATTCACACAATGGTACTCGCGCATGGAATTTCATTACAACTAGCATTCCATCGTCCACGCTTACTTCTCCAGTTCATCCGCAACTCGCAACGCCTCCCGTACCTGTCCCTCAGAAGACAGAACCGCAGATTCAACCTTCTTCGGTAATTGGTGCTATCAGTGCCGTCCCTGATGCCCCTGTCTACGCGGACGCGCCTAATCCTTCTGAGGTAACATCGGGCGAAATCGACCCAAAGCCGTCTCTTGGTTCCCTTGTCAAGACTACCCCACTGGAGCTCGGCGAAAAAAACATTTCTTCGTCAATACCCTCCAAGCCTCAGCCAAAACGTGCAAGGAGAGCGGAGCTTCCAGAAGAGCTCGTTGCTCGTGATCTTGATTGGTTTAAATCTAAGCAGGCGCATGCTGTGGTGAATGATGGTTCTGGTGCACCCCCGACCAAGGTTGGTGGGTACTCGCCTCCGCTGGCGCCAGACACAGTCCATATCGCCGCACGGTCGCCGTCACCGAAGAAGAAGACGGCTCGCATGGTGCCTTCCCGCCGTTTACCCCGCCGAATTCCTTTCGATGCTGCCCAGGAAGTGACGTTTGGCGTATCCGCTTCTGCATTATTCCATGCCTCTGAGTCACTTGCGGGGGAGGCTAGATCTTCAGAAAATGTCCAAGATATTTCCACCCAGAATGCCAGTGAGCGAAAACCATCCCTAGGAGGGTCAGAGTCGGATGCTCGATCTGCGGGATTGCAGGAGGCTCGTGACACGAAAGAAGTTTTGTGGCAGAAGGGGTTATTATCCCCAGAGTCACAACTAGTCGCTATGCCATTGAACGAACCTCCCATTGAACTAGAAATTCCTCGGACAGACCCGCAATCCCCCTCAATTAAAACTTCGTCACTCAACGGTGAATCTTCGATATTTGCATGTCCGCCTGCGCCCCTTCCGGAAGCCGCGTTGAATGGGATGGGATTGATGGATACCTTTACCTCGGACATGAGTTCCGAGAGACTCCTATCAGAATCCCTTCGCAGACCAGAATCCACTCCACCAGAATCTCCTCAGGCACTACAACTTCAGAATCTACACCTTCCACCCCTCGTGAGTGCCTGGGAACCACCTCTGAACCTAGACTTCAGAACCCCTCGAACATTCCACAATGAGTCTCAACGATCGGGAGTGGATGCGAACCAACAGCGATTTGATGATGAAAGGACTATTATACACACCACGCAAGGAAAATCTTTCACTCATACCCATGTGATTGATATCAGCCTGAACGAGCGTGTATTTGCAAACATATCAAAGTGGGTAAATAGGAGATCTCACCAGTACGTGGTATATTATCCGAGTATCGAGCGAACCTGACGTCATGTTATCACTTAGAGAAGCGCTTCACGCTGTTTGCATCTCATTAGCGTGCTATCACCTCCCAGAATTCTTTGATAAGATCAAGTCGGGGGGCGACAAACACGATGTTGAAGCGCTGATGTTACGACCACCGTACTCTTGGCCACATTCAAATAGGTTGTCCCTACACGTCAGCGACGGGGCGAGACAGACCATCATCCCACTCTCCCCCCCACTCTTCGTACGTGTCCTAAATCGTTTGTGCAGTACGATGCTACAGTTTACTTTCACTCATAGCAGACCCCCGATCAATGCGTCGACATATCATCATTAATGAAACCGGGAAATAACACACTGGAAATCAGACAGCAAGGCGACTTGTCCGAATATCTGGTCGTCCTTTATGCACATCGTCCGACCCAGGCTCAGCTGGCTGAGCTTGACGTGGTGAGAACTGTTGATGAACGCTGGAAACGGTTCCTGGATGCGGTTTCTGCGCGGGCAGTGCCGGAGAAGATGCTTGGTACCGTTCCTGTAGGTGTCGCCGGAGTATTCTGAGTGTAGCATCTTTTATGGCTAGCGTGGTTGTATCTTACGAGCGACACATGTGTCCGACAGCAAACTGACATGGGTAGTGTAGTGTTTTGTAGTAGACGACCAAAGAACTGTGCTCTTCAGAATGCCATCATGTACAAGTTTACAACGTCAGAAGTGGTACGCTCTTAGTAGATATTATTCACAAGGAGAAGGTGTTGGAGTCATCATTTACCAACCCGAGCGAGTAGCTACGCCCACTAGCACGTCACATGGTTGCATTCAGACCGAATTGGACGGTGCGGATTCGTCGGGATGCAGGAGTATCAAAGGCATCGAACCGAGCAAACAAGATTGTGCGCATGGGTCGCGCTACCATAGCGGGTTGCGACCACTATGTAGCATTCGCTTCAATAAAGCATGATACAGCCCACTTGGCAATATTTTTGGTATACACTTCTTGATATTGCCTCTGTCCCACAGAACCACCCAAAACAGTACACAAAGTTTGTGCGGTCATGAAGAAACTTGGTCGCCCTCGGGGTATAGCATCAGTAGACAGGTGGAGTTGACGACTATAAGACGAAACTAAAAACAGACTGTTCACTCTGTAAATTTGTATACTGTAGCGGAGAGAGATTAGTCTAGTGGGGGGGACGAAATGAAGTAGTTTGACGTACCACATGCACCACTGCTAGGTTTCGTCGCAAAAATGGCCACTTGCAAGGCCTCTCCTCCGAGATCGCGATACGGACCGTAGCTTGCCTTCATCTTGGCAATGAAGGCGTCCACCTGAGCTTCGTTCACCAACGACACAGTGCACCCTCCCCATCCCGCTCCTGTGTTAATAAGCGTCCCAAAAAGCTTTTAGGGAGACACTGGTCATACCTGTGACGCGGCTCCCATAGGCACCTGCCTCGAGGGCGAGCTGAGCAAGCTCATCGACTTCCGGGCAGGTGCATTCGTATAGCTTCGAGCAGCTCCCTTGAGACTCATTCATCAGCTTCCCAAGTGCCTCAAATACAGAGGCGCCTTGATAAGCCCCAGGAGATCTCTCCGCTGTCAGACAGACATCGCGGAATTGGAGTACGCGCAGTGCTTCGGAATAGCAGTGCTTAGCGCGCTTGTACAACTGGAAGTGTGTGGTCTCCACTGTGAACTGTAAGGATTCACGATACCGAAAGTCGAAGAGATTCGCAGACCTTCAACCCACGAGAGGTATACGTCCTTGAACAATTCCTCGCCCATACCTGACCACTCGATCATCGTCTCCAACGTCACACCTAGCTGATCTCCGTCTCCCGCATCTTCCGGCCGCAAACACTCGACCGCCTGCACCATCCTCTCTAATCCTTCTCTCACCTTGACCACGTTCTCCTCTGTCTCGTCCTCCGGCTCGTCCATAAACCTCGCCATGACTTCTCTCAGTGTAATTCGTTCCCGGAAACCCATGTTAACGCCGAGGCGAACCCCAAGTGTGCGAGCAGCAGCGAGTGATTCGACAACGCGTAGGTTGTACTGATATTTTGCATGCACAGCCTTATCGGATACGACGAGCGAGTTCGCACAGACCAACACCACAGACGGACAAGAAGGGTGTTCCGGTCGAGGGCCAGGGAGAGGAATCGTTTCGGCGTTGAGTTTAGGGAAGAAGGAAACATAGAGCGCGGAGCCCGCAAGAGATATGACAGATGCTGCTTGATCCATTCTGATACAAAAGGTAGCATTAGGACGGAATTGGGGCGGAAGCGAGTAGATGAGCGTACGGACCCTCCGCTGTTAACCCCTTGGTGTATCATTAGAGTAAGCACAATATCGACGACGATAGATGAAGCGCACCCACCGACACGTTTCTCGTTTTCAACGGCCATCTCTACAAGTGTTCCCTTGGTGGGCGCGAGGCTCGGATCTTCGAGGATCCCATTGACTGCCAGAAATGCCAGGGTAGATGAGACGACCATGGCCGCACTGGACGACAGTCCTGAGCCAGCTGGGACGGTTCCCGTCACGAGCAAATCTACAGGGATAGGCGAAGACTCGGGTCCATTTAGGCCAGGGTAAAAGTAATGATTCAAAACACCCTGAAACGGCTCAGGTCGTCTTCGGGGTGACTATAGATGGGTAAACCAACATACGTAGTATCCAGCTTTCACATATCCCTCCCATCCCAACGGGGCCGTGTGAATGTCAAGATCCCATGCGTCAACTCGGACAGCGTTGGCCGGGACGCTTGCTCTCCTGGGCAAAGGCCCTACCAAGGGTTTACGTATTGGAACAAAGGCCTGACGCGGGTATTTGCGCTGCAGATTCTCGGCGACGACATGTCCAGGAGTGTTATCGTTTGTGTTTCTAGCTATACTCGGCGCGCACGCGATCAAGATATCGTGCTCGATCGCAGCCGGAAGGACGCTAAAGAGGGAATAGTCGATGTGTTCACCTTGCAAGCCATGCGTCGATGTCGTAGGGATGGTATCAAAGAACGGAAACGTACCTATAAGACTACGGAGTGGACATCAGTAGATGGAGCAGTGGTGACCAGCCGCGTCATCACTCACTTGATACGGCCCGGCGCGCGCGCGATGTAAGCTGGGCTTCGCCCGAACCTGGCCTTGAACTCGTTGGCAAGGTTGTTCCAGCGTTCGCTGTGAGCTTGTCAAAGCGTGTGGTCCACTGTGGAGGAGTAACCGAAACTTACGCGTGTCTCAACGAGGTACCAAGGTTCTGGTATGCTTCTTCGAGATTTACGTATACAGGAATCGGAAGAGCGGCGGCCATATTGGATACGTTTTCAGGTCGCAAGCATTCAAAGATTCGTAGATGAATCGATGATAAGCAATCGTGATGACCGTGATCGATTGCAACTACTACAGGTCCCGGCTCCATCGGGCTTTGTAGCTGAACGGGCCATCACTGACCCAGTCGGGCATAGTACTTGAGCATCTCCTATGTTCCGAGTCCTCCATTCACATGCACGTACCCTGATGTACAACATGGCCCTCGCTGTATATCATACTGCGATGACGAAAAACTGCCTATTCCCGCTATTTTGAGGACCGACTAACCACTCCTCGAAAATGCGAATAAACTAACGTGCCAGGTGTAGAGTGTATTTTTCCTTCCTAAGAATTAGATGTAAGCGACAAGTTGTTTACGTGCAAAGGTCTATTGTCTTCTAGCTAGAAGAGAACGCCAATTAGCCACATCGCAGAGGCCGAAAGTAGAGTGTGTTAAAGTCATAAGTACGGGTACACCTCGTATGATCGTGATGACACGCACTACCGCCGCAAGAGATGGTCAGGGAACGATCGAACCGACCGTGGCGAAGCCATCATACACCATCTCAATTTGATGATGTGCTTTCGACAACGAAATCGTCGGGTACTTGTACTTCCCCCCAGGGGCGGTACGACCTTTGGATGGTGCCTATGGCTAGCGCAGCGTCGTCTGAAAAAAAAAACGATAGCGTTCAGGACAAAAAATGAGTCGTCTGTGCAATGCTGCCGTCCCGGAACCGTAGCAATTTTGACCATTCTCAAAGACGAGAAAGTGTGGATGAATATGACTAGTGAGTAGCCCTAATGTGGCGAAAGGTGGGGCGTGGACGTCGTCGTTATGACTCTCGACACCGGGGTAACGACAAGCGGGCTCATGCAGTGTAGGCGTCAGCACTCAGCAGAACATAATACTTAAAAATTCGCTTTGCAAATGGCTACACGCCCTTCAGTCAGGGTTCAGAGCGGTGGAACAAAGCAATGACCTTGTCCGTCAGGTGTTTGTATTCCAAGTAACCACTCAGCGTTTGTAGAACTTTCACCTGGGGGTTCAAGATCCACTGAGAATTGGCGAAAGACGAGCCGACCGGCTCTCTCTGTGAAACAAATCAGCGCTAGTCAGTGGAGACAGAACGTTGAAGCTTGGCCCAATATTTACAGTGTTATCATCAGCTGGAACGGTCGATGAACAGATAACAACCTTCATTTGGGTCGGCTTCCGGGGTCAAATCCGAAAACTTGCAATGAAAAGGGTACTAGTATGATTAATTCTGGGTGTTGCGTGTCTTTCTGCATCATCAACATCCTCCGAGTACCGGGTAGCGAGGCCACCGACGTGCAGTGATCCCGACTCCTAGTCCGGGGTCGGTGGTTTACTAGTCTCTCGGGGCAAGATCAATTGACGTCTTTTGCGCGGGTCGAGACGAAAGTGGTGAGTGGGTTAGAGGGGTGTCAATACCTAATAGTGACTAGTAGTGGCGATAGTCTTGACTCCAACCTTCACGTGACATCTACGATACACAATATAGTACCTAGCCATAAGTGCTACAAAATTTCCTCGTACACTCAAACCAACACAAGAACCCAAATCCAAGTATTACGAAGACGGCAATGGTTATATAGCAACATAAACGCCTCTCCCACGTCCCCTAGATCCTCCGCGTCCACGTCCCCCACGATCGAATGTGGGGTTGAACCCCCTCCCTCGCGTGTTATTGAAGCTTCCCCTTGATGGATGAGGGAACCCTCCTTGTCCATGTGATCCACTACCACGAACAGGCGGATTGTGGTGGTAGTGGGTTGCATCGGCGACCTCTCCATCTTTGTTAAGGGTATCAGGGCCCGATGCATTATGCTCGCCATACTCGGGAGGGGTTTGGCTCTGAACTCCTATTGCGCTGTAACCATTTGGTGGACCTCTTCCTCGGCCGTTGGCAGAACTTCCTCGGTTTTCATATCCACTAGAGATAGAGATGTGGGTTGAACCTTGCGCTGCCGAAGATCCTGTGCGTGCCGTTGTACCTCCCACTGTTGCGTACGACTCTCTCGGTTTGGTTCCGTTCGAGTAACTAGCGCCCCGTCCTCGGTTGGGGTTCGCCATAATAGCGATAGGTGCAGATGGTTGCCTATGCCTGTGGTCAGTGTCGCAATCTACTCCACAAGTATGTGTACACGCCTTTGGGGAGCTGGTCGGAACCCGGCTACGGCCGGTTGACCGGGAGCCGGCTGGATAGCAGGGTACGGCCCAACACGAGGTTTAAAAGGCACATGCGGGCGTGCTGGAGGTACGGACTTCAGGTGTGTTGAAGCTACGAACTGTGGGTTGCTCAAGTTCAAACACGAGTTGAACGGCACCGTCGATCCACGGTATGGAGAACACCTAGAAAAGTAATCAATAAACCAGGTCCCGGACAAGATCTGGCAATAAGAGTTCAAGTACCTATCGCCAAGAGTGGCTCCTGCCATGAAAGGGACATCCCAAATGACATCCATTGATTTCGAGTCGAGTCCAATAACGACGCCCTTCACGGACAACGGTACACCTCCGGAATCCTGCACCATTATTACGCGATCACCCAATGCAAAGTGCTGATTCTGTAGCCCGTAGATCGCATGCGCGGGTTTGAGGACGGCATGTCGTGGGATATTCTTGACTACTACTTTCTTGATTGCTGTCGTTGATCTGTCCTTGTTGATGGTGTTTGCGTACTCTTCGATTTCTCCCACGATTTCTTTCGTTAGCTGATCAGAAAAGAGAGAGACGGGTTCGAATTCGCGGACGCCTCTTGATTTAAGCCAGGATTTGACCTCCTTGACGCGAGTGTCCGCATTTTCGGTGAATATGTCAGTCGCGCGAGTCATATCTAAAGGTCACATAAACCAATGGATAACAAGAGGGAAGTGAAGCAAAAGCAACTACCATCTCCGTTTCGATCGAGTACTTGAAATACTTCAGGAAATTTCTCCTAAAACGTGTAATGTAAGTAAAGTAAATTGAACTTTAAAATCAAAGGTATTGCCTTGTACTCCCGTATTAACTCAATTGTTCTTTCACTGAACTCCCAGTGCCGTCCCTCCTTCCGAGAGTAGTTAATTACCTTCAGGCTCTTTGCCTCAAATTTCAGACTGAGGCCCAAATTGTTCTTCGAAGAGTCAGAGGTCAACACCATGAAACTAGACGTGATCTTAGAGAGCGCCCGCGGAGAGATCTGGAGCATGTTAGCTGCTTTAAAGGACGGGTAGTAATACTGAGAAACGCGATTCTGCACAATTGCTTTGAAGTTGTCGTTCTCCGTCTTATCTGAGGGGAAGAACTATCCACAATCCGTCAAGTCAAAAGAAGTAAATGATGGCATGATGTTGCGTACCGCAAGAATGACAGATAGAGAATCGTTGGTGGTGCCTGACACTTGGGCTGCGACACCGTATGCGTGCTCCCCAAGAAAGAAAATCTTGCAACCGTCTGGAAATTCTTCAGACAACGGGGGTGGTGCCTTCTCAAGGAAACGCGGATCTTCCGAGGCCACTTGGGAAATCACCATTTGAACCGCTTGCTCGATTTCTTTGTCAGGACCTTCATAGTCTTTGACAAAGGCTCCCGTCTCTAGGCGTTTCATGCCTGTTGCGCCAATTTATGTCGTAGTCGAGCCTATAGAGACACCGCTCACCTTTCAAGGGTTGTACGTGAACGAGCACCTCTATATCGCCCGTAATAACTCCACATTTTTTCGAATACATCTGCTCAATCCGTGCCGCCTTCGTCTTCCAATGACTAAGACCTTGCGGCGCATGTGGGTTGGCGACAATTTTCGGCGCACACCCCGGTATGACCACCACCTCCTCGTATTTGAACAAAGAATCCGAAATAGCGACAACGCGTCCCTCTTGCAGGAAGGGCCAGCCGACAAAGGTACGTTTACCCAACATCTCCTTTGCAATTTCCTCCGACTTGTGGTCCTCATAGGGGTTCTGAATATGTACTATCATCGACTTGTTACGGCTCTCCGACCCATGAATGTTTACGCCGTGGAATCCCAGCGAAGCCGTGTACGGTAGCGTATCGAGAGACGGGAATCCAGCAAGTGCTTCTGCGCCAAGGAAAACTCCGTCACATAAGCCGGGGACAAGATGAAGGCCGTCCAGAGTAGGAAGATCGAAAGGCTCCATGGCACACATACAACGATGTATGGGGGGGAAGAAGTTCGGTAAGGAGGACGGGTATACAGTTGGCTCCTCAGTGCTGAACGAGAATTTGGTGCTAGTCCCGAAGGTGTTGCGTCGTTTCTCCTCAGCAGTTAGGCGGTGTTCACGTGCTGGAAAAGGCGGAGGATTCAGATAAATGTGGGTAGATTGAGGGAGAGGAGTACATACATGCCATAGCTCTGAGTAGCCTATCTTCGTCAATAAAGGGGATTTTGACGATCGCTTCCCATTCTTGCTTCTTCCCATTCTGATCTTGCTCAAACTCCAGAGGATAGAAGTCCAGGATAAGAGAGTTCGAATCGTACATCAAATCCTAAGATATGGTTTTGTCAGAACGATCACCACTATAAGGGACACAAATTACCCGATATGCAGGTGATATGAGGTCTTTGCTTGCCGAGGGTAAGACACCCATTAGCTGTTCAAATGGGCGGAAGGGTTTCCCAAGGTCGAATTCGAATACCATGTCCTGCAAACCCAGGTCTTTCGGAACAAATAAGTTATCATCCGATAATTGGCAGAAACGGCCATACCGGAAATACGAGGCGCGTAGTGGTAGTTGTAAAACCAACCCCAAGAAGCAACGCCACTGTAGTAATAATGCATCACCCACTGCAAGCCTTCAGCATACCTGAATATCAAGGCTCTCATTTGGTCTGGGTCGTCATACGATATGTTCAGCTTCTCCTACTCACGGAACGGTAGTGAGTGTAAGTAACTAGTCGGCACAACCTGCAACTCACCTTGTAATAAGAGCGCTTCCACTCGTTCATTTTCTGGTTGACGGATTCTTCGTGTCGTGCATCAAATCCGCCACCCTCGTCTTCGTCTTTCACGGGGGCCATCTCATATTTCTGTAACACACGATCGACAGCTGTCCAACTCTCCTCATCGTCCCCATCGGAAACATCTTCCCATTGACCATCGTCGTCTCCATCGGGCTCGTGTCCAAGGTCAGGTATTGGCTCTTCCATAGAACCTGGGAGGCGCCACGTGACAAGATTCTGGTCTTCCTCATCATATTCGTCCCACGTAACCGATAAATGCAACTCGGTGCTGAGAGTCGAAATAAAATTGCGGTCTCTCGAAGGGAATGTGTTCGGCATGGTAAGCGATGTATTGAAGCTGGATCGCGTCCCTCGGTTTTCTGTCACAAACTTCTTGATCTTGTCAAATATTTCTCGCTGTCCTCGTGTCAAAACTGATTCAAAAAATAAACGCTGTTACCCTCCAAAGCAGAATAAACATGGAAAAACAACAAACCAAGACCAGTGCGTCTGCGCGCCATTTCCATGTCGTGCCCATGTTTGCTCTGCTTACCCTTGAACCAATTGGCGTCGGCGTACTCTTTCTCGAAAATCTCACGCTCCCAGATTCTCATCTTGTCAAGCACCACCTGCAAACGTTTCATGTTAATTGCACC
Source organism: Pulveroboletus aff. carminiporus (assembly GCA_038094195.1). Taxonomy (NCBI): domain Eukaryota; kingdom Fungi; phylum Basidiomycota; class Agaricomycetes; order Boletales; family Boletaceae; genus Pulveroboletus; species Pulveroboletus aff. carminiporus. The sequence continues at coordinate 7,119 of JBBPTP010000117.1, read as the reverse complement.
CCTCTCGTTAATATAGCCATCTGAAAAATACAGCATGAACAGGGATGATATGTGGAACAGGACACACAAGCTCACCGAGTGAAGGTAGAACCTTCTTATACACATCAACTAGTCTCTCCAGACCATTCTCGTGAATGTGTAGGTCGGGAAGATTGGGTAAGAAATCATTTCCGACGAACACGGCAAGAAGTATGAAGTCGTCTATGACACGTTCTAGACTATAATCAAAAGGGAGAACGGGTTCGATGTCACGGAATTCTAGGTTCAGGTATTCGCGCATCAAGCAGAGATGCAGCAGATAGAAGTTCTGGGACTCTAAACTATACATATGATGAGAGAGAATTCATTGGAGTTGAAAGACGACGTACCTTCCATTTCCCCTTCTCTTGGCAGATGGCCCAAACTTGACTTCTTCACGAAGGAGGCAAAAGTGTGGGTCGTGACTGAGCAAACCCAGCATGATTAGATCGGCGTCAAGACCATACAGGCAGTGTCGGACGTTTGGATCGTAATCCGGTTGTGCGCGCGACAATCGGATGTATTCCATAATTTTATGCTCTCCTTCCCCGGGAACCTCATGACCTGAAAGCACAACACGGATATCCCTCCAATTTGCATCTTCAGTTATCTTCTTATTTACGAAATATCTCAGTTGCTCTGATAGCTTTGCCATAAAGACGGTTCCTGCGGAAGAGGGTAAAGAACTGAGACATGACGACAATATGCGGCACACACCGGGTGTAATGCAATTGCTATCGAAGGCTTTCTCAGCTGGGAGCTCCTTCCCCTTGGCCTCGGCCTTCTCACGGACTTCCTTTGCATCTTTCGCGGTACGGAAACGACGGCTACGTTGTTGATTCATCTTGGCACGCGGGGCAACGCCATCCACAGCCATGAAAAAGAGCTTCTTCGGCTTAATCTTCCCGAACAAGAGGTCCACGTATGCGAATATGGATGTGAATATCTGTTCCTCCGACATTCGGAAACACGCATCCTCGTCGTTAGGATGCGAGCCTGCAGGTGGACGTTTAGACAAAACGTCAATTGAAAGCATGAAATCGTACAGTTGTGTATGATCCCGTTGAAGTCGAGGTATAAGTTGTCTGAGCAACAGGTTAGCTATACATGGAGCCATGAAATAGCCCAAACTCCATCACCGAATTCTGGAATCTTATTCTCTTGAATGAGTTGAGACGTTAATGGGTACCGTTCACTGTACGAGCACTCAGTGGTTTCAGTCGGTGAAAAACAAACAGAGACTCACGAAATATAGCGGAAGAACTAGAGGACATGCAAAGATTACTACGGCAGTATGTCGATCATTGTTGGCCATTACGCACCTTTGGGATACCTTGCAAAGAAATGGCCATAAGAAGCTGCTCCAGGAGACCTGATAGACGTAAACTCACCCATACTTCACGAAGAGACCAAATGTAAAGATACAGACAATAGCAGAATGGTGAAGGTATGCGCCTGCCAAGCTGCCAGCCTGCAACCTGGCGGAAAAGTCCCACAGCCACATGTTCGCGGAATCGAATTTAGTAAGCAATCAACCGAGGTCACTCGACCACCATACGAGGAAAGTACTGCACTCCAAGTCCATCAATTTTTATAATTGTTATATTATTGAAAATCTCCATCTCTTCTGAAAGCACATGATCATGGCTTATGTTCCAGTATATTAGTATTGAACTGTACTCGCGAAATTGTGAGTAACCTGCTCCACACTGACAGCCATAGGCAAGTCGTGACAGGTACGGTACTCAGAACCTTTGCGGATGTTGTAGTCTCGTACCCATCCGTAGTGGGGACTCGGGACAGGCCGGTCGGAGTGACGGGGTTTGAATGGAATGGTGCACAGTCGTCCCCAATCCGTCTGGTTGCATTTCGTTCGACGAACCTAGATTCGGTCCTGTTGGCTGGTTGGTTGAGTCTCTGGTGACCAGCCCGTCCATGAGGTCACGTGTGCCGCGATCCTACGGATGAGGCAGACCGTCTATAGACGGACTGGTAAAATTGGTCATAGGGCCCCGCGAGTTGCGCGGGTTCGCAGGGTAACGTGATCCCTAACCAATGAAATAACTGGAGGTTTCGTCAAATTTTCGTTCTGTAAATATTTACAATTGTCCTGAAAATTAATTATGAGCTGCCATGATATGAGCGCATCAAGCCTCGGACTCTGCAGCATCGTTCGGAATCATTATCACGTCGTCATTCAACTGTCATGGCCAATCGCGATGTGATCATGGCGCTCGCAGAGGGGGTGCGCTGCAGCTCACTCGATGCTCTTAGCCAGCTTGCTACAGTGCTCATCAATGATTGACTACCTCACGAATACCTAGCAGGCTTGAATCAAGAAGACCGGCTCGAAGCTCTATGGGCTTGCCTCATCATATTTTTTCTCACTGAAGGTCAGGTCGTACTGCATGTTTTCCAACTCCAGGCCTCTCTAGCAGTGCTACATCGACATGATACAGTCACAATTGCAGGCACCGGAAGTGGGAAGACGCTTTGCTTTCTCATACTGATTCTTCTGCATCCAGGGTCCATATCCATGATGATATCCCCACTCAAGCACCTCCAAATAACCCAGGTGATTGAGAGTGAGTGGTTTGGCATCAAGACGATTGCTATCAATGAGGATACACCATCTGATGCAGATCTCTGGAAGGTGAGTGCTACTGAGCACTGTATCATTCCACTGGCCATTTAATTTGTAACTTGACATGCTTGTAAGAGCATCTGAGATGGCAGTTTTCAGCACCTTATCATCTCACCTGAGTAACTTGGAATGTATAATGGCCATCTTCCTTGCTTGGCTAGACTGATTTGTGAAGATCACACCTTTGTCCAAAAGATCAATTGTGTCCATGTCAATGAAGCCCACAATATCCACATGGCTGGGTTGCCACATTATGGTGAAGATGCATTCTGCCCAGCATATGGCAAACTTGGGTCACTTCAAGTGCTTCTCTCCAGCTGGACACTGATTCAAGCACTTTCCACTATGCTACCACAACACATTCTTGCTACAGTTTGATCACAACTTGCTCTTTCACCTCAAATGCTAGAACTGCACCTCTCTATGAATTGCCCAAACATCATGTATGCTACATTTCCAACAGTTGGAAATCTTTGCAACTTTGCTTTCTTATCCCACCTGTGTTTCACCCACCAATGGAAATACCAAAAGTGCTTGTTTTTCATGACTCAAAGCAAGATGCTACAGACGCTACCACCTTCATGAATTCAACCCTTCTACAATGTCTCCAGAATCAAGGCCTCATCAAGCACTATCACTCAGATATGTTGGCCAAGTACTTGTAGCAAACCTTTGAAGATTTCTTGCAATCCTCAGGAAAATGTCAAATTCTTCATGTGACAGCTGGAGCTACAACAGTAAGAGTTAATATGGACCAAATGCATGCTGAACTTTCTGTTAGACCTAGCACTATGATGCCTTGTGTAAAACACAAGACAGCAAGTTCTTGATGCTAGGACTAGCATGACTCAAGGGAGGTTCTACTTAAAGGAAGGAGCTCATAAAGAGTCACAATGTCCTTTAGTGAAACTTAGATTATGCTAGGTGGAAGAGATGAAATAGATTTGAAGTGAAGAAACATTACAAGTGGCTATCCTATGGTTTAAATAGTGATAGCTGATTTAGTCTAGGGCTGGCCCAGCAGCGATATAAACAGAAGATGGACTGCACATTAACTAATGCACAGTAGAACAATGAAGAAGGATAAAGAACAATAGTGGCGATAGGAACTACGAGGCTGAGATAAGAGACTCGGCTGAGGAGTGAGTGTTCAAGATAAGAATAAGGATGACAAACCTCCAGGAACTGATCACAGAAGAATAAGATATGGACGAATGAAAACTAGTAGTAGAAAGTGAGTGTATCTGATGCGAGTGATACCAAAAAGGATGTTAGGTTGTGTGAAAGAAAGGAGTAATATGAAGGCATAGAGGAATATGATTATAACACTTTCTCTAGAGTCTTGATGTACAAGGAGTTCACATTATTATTCAATATGGCATGTAAAACAACTACAAGCTATCAAACAACCCTATACAGGATTGCTAGTTGTCATTGTCAAAAGATAAGAGAATGAAAAGAGTAAAAGGGTTGAATCTAGGAATCCCCCACTTGTAGTAATGGATGTTAAAAAGAACTAGATTGAGGGACTTTGCATCAAAGGCCTGGCTTTATATACTATATGAGATTTGTATCTATTTGTATCTATTTGTGTATGTAAATAGTCTGTCTTTGGAAATATATATTCTAATGTAGTAATGTGAGGCTGTCCATGATGAGTCATTATGACTTAGAACATATCCATACATAGCCTTGTGGCATATCTTTGAAATATTGGTAATTAACTACATGATGCACACATGTTGTGTGAGAGAATGGAAGATGAGAAGCATGATGGACATGTTGTCTGTTATAATCATGAGAATAGAAGTTAAGAAGCTTCTAGATGATAATGAAAAAGAGAATTGTGACTTGAACGAAAGTGGGTCAAGGGTTTGTACCCTTGATACATGACTTGACTTGTGGAAAATAAAGCAAGTGTGTTTAGTAAGCTGCTTAGTCAGCAAGCTTAGTCATTTGTCATATGAAAAAGTGTTAAGTTTCAAAGGACAAGATATTGCATTAGGCAGTGTTTATAACAGCATGTGTAAAAACATGGCTGAGATGATACAGTGAGCTGGACAAGCAGTATGTGACCCTGAGTTGAGTGGGTTATTCCTGGTAATGGCCAAAACCTGGACATATAATCCTGAGATCAATGATGGACTTGGTGTTATATTAAGGTGACATACAATACAAGGATAGCTAGCATGGCATGCTAGCAGAGGTTTGAGCTAAGACTAGGGCAAGTCTATCAGAGAGACAGCTTGGATTTTGATGAAGATATAGACAGGAGGATGCAGACTAAGCAGAGAAGCAACCAGGTAGATTGCAAAAGGTCAAGAATAGAGAATTGGAATGTACAAACTACTTGTCTTAAGTAGTGATCAGTGATATAGCTGACCTAAGCAACTAATGAAAGGGAATGGAATGTGATGACAAGATAGAGATTACAAATCTGATATAAGGAGAACCAGATTTGAAAGTTAGTGTCCAATGACATTACACATGAACAGTTACATGACTTCAACCATCTGGAGAGGAAAGAGAAGAAGAACAGTCTTAGAGAAAAATAACAGCAGACACAAAAGAAGATAGAATAATAAAGAAGTATATCCAACTATGTATGATGATACCAAAGCGGATTGTCTGTAAAAAAAAACAAAGAAGTAGCAGACATCAATGTGGATAAAGAATCATAACATTACTCCCTTTGTATAATTAAACTCCTGGTTTGATAAACACCAAGTCCACTTCTAGTGTGGAATTCCAAAACTTAAAGGGTAGGTGGGAAGTGATTGATTCCAAAAATGTCTTTTGCTTGATCTAGAGTTGCAACTGCAAAGATACAGTCGTCTACAACATGCCCATCTTCATTGCAAAGTGCACAGATGTGCTGGAGGCAGAATCTGTCTGCATGTCCCCAGTTATAACAAAAAGAGCATTGGGTTCAGAGACAAGAAGTCTGAGGGTGTCTGGAGGTGGATTGATAACATCCTGGACATATGTATTGTGGGCAGTCCTCTCTGTAGTGACCTTGCAGATGGCATCTAAAGCATTCAGTGAGGGCTGAGGCTGGTCTCCTGATAATAATGGAAGGGAGAGTCTGAGTGAGGGATGAAAGTATGAAAAGGCCTCTTTCAATGGGAACTTGAAAGGACCAGACTTGTTCAATGTTTTCCTCAATCTGAATCAGATATGTGTCAATGATAGTGAACATTTTGGATTGATTGAATTGGGAAGGAATAGGAGAGGAAGTGAGACATTTGATGAGTGGTCATGGAGGAGCAGATCTTGCTGGAAATTGTTCATTGCCTTGGATAGGTGAACATATTGGTCTCATTCATCTGACATTATGGTAAGGTAGGTTTTGTGGAAGGTGGGATATATAATAGAGGGTGGAATGTTTTCGACATAAGAGTGAAATCCATGGTGATGGAGGGTGGTTAGGACTTGGTTGGAAAGGTTGGAGATGAGGATATGAAGGGGTAGGCCAAAGTTTGCTGGTAAATTGCTGAAAGTGGATAGGAAGTGGAAATGTTGTACTCTAGAAACAGAATAAAATAATTGAATGAGTTCATATATAATGATATCTTGGTCAAAGAGGTGGACATTTTCTACAACACTTAGAAGGGTTTTGTCTGATAGAATTGTGGAATAGAGGGTGGAGACGATTGTTGGAGAGAGACAGATTGGAAAGACTTTTCACAAGTATATAGGAGAAGATCTTAATGAAAATGAGGAGGAGGAGGAGGACCGAGATGAGGAGGTAGAAGGCATTGTTGAGATAGATAGAGTCAATGGAGTTCATATAAGGGGGGTGCTCATGAAGAGATGCTGTCTTAGTTCCTTGGACAAGTCTTTATCTCAAGTCATTGGCCTTTTTATAAGCAGACAGGATGGTCCATGCATGTCTTAGGTTGGATTTGGATTCTCAGATGTCCTCCAATAAGGAGTAACCTTTTCATACAGTCAGGTACTGTCTTCTTGCTGCAGTTCCTTGATGTGACCTGATATGGTCAACCTCATATTCTTCTTTGGAGTTAATGAGGTCTGGTGGGGGTCAGAGAAAGTTTGGTCCATGTGTAATGATCTTCTTATATGGAGATAGAAGCAAGGCATGGAATACTTTGTAGATATATCAGGTGGGTGGCAATTTCAGCTGATAGGTGAGTAGAGATAGGACCTGAGTGATTTCAAACAGTCCATATTGCTTGGGACTTAGCTTTTTAGAGGGCAAGTTGAGTTGAAGGTTGGTGGCTTCCAGCCATATCTTATCTCCTACTTTCTGAAACAACCCTAAACCCCTGAGGCATAGCCATCAAGAGGCAATAGTAGTTGCCCAAGAGAAGTGTCTTGTTACTCTTGTGGTATCCTTTACCAAGTGGGCTTTACTAGTCTTGCTTATAGACTAGGAACTAGAGGTCTAGCAGACTGGGTACTGCTTATAGAGGAGTGATGATAATAGTCTTATTGTT
>JBBPTP010000116.1:0-35454 GCA_038094195.1 Pulveroboletus aff. carminiporus | reverse complement strand
TATGCATTGTTACTTCATGGACAACACAGGATATCTCTAGATGAGGTGTCTATAGATACAAACACTAGTAGAGTATATATACGACCCATGTAGAGCCAGGAGACTCTAACCAAGTCTTCCTGGAGTTTCCCCTATTAACAATAAAGACTATTATCATTACTCCACTACTTGCATTCCCTAGCATAAGCTAGCTAGGTCAAGACTGCCTTGGTAAAGGATACCACAAGAGTAACAAGACACTTCTCTTGGGCAATCACCATTGCCTCTTGATGGCTATGCCTCAGGAGTTTAGGGTTGTTTCAATTTTAGGCATGAAAGAATCTTTGAAATTTATCTTGTGGTCATAGGAACAAGATGGGGGAAGTTCACCAACTTCAGGTTCAGTGAAGACTTTAGTGAATTCTTGATATTCAGCAGGAAGAGTCTTCTTTGGTTTAAGCTTTTCAGCTTCAACCATGAGTTCAGTGGTGTGGGTGAGTTTGTGAACTGCCTTTGGAGATAAATAGTGGTTGCCAGAGCGAGTTGTTCAACAGATTGAATCAGGAAGTAGATTTCTTCTGATCTTGGTCTTTTGATACTGGATTTTTCAATTGAGAAGGGCATGGTTTATGAAGACTTCTTGAGTTTCATAATCCATAAATTCAAAAAGTGCAGGGGTAGAATCAGGTTTGATCATTTTGCAGGTCAGAGAATAGTTTTTTAGCAAACTTATGTTCATTTGCTTCATAGGCATTTTGATATTGGACAAAAAGGACTTTAGATTCATCCTTTGATTCATCAAGAGGAAGTGACTGGGCAGACCAGTCGACAATAGAGTTTGCTCATTTAAGCCAAGGAAGTCTGAGAAGGATGTTGTCATCTCCACAATCCATAATGTAGAAGAGCATTTCTTGGACAATGCCCTGAATATTGACAAAAAGGGTAGTGGTAAACTTGATCAGACCTTTCAAGTTGACAGAGTTGTCCACGTTATGGACACAGATCTGATGTTTGAGACATAAGGTGGGAAGCTGGTGCTTATGGACAAAGCCCCAGTCGATGCAGTTCATTTGTGCACCACTGTCTATGAGTGCTCAGGTTTTGATATCTTTTAGCATGTGTGAGGGGACGATGAGTTGGATTGGGATTGTCATATTGGAAGTGGATACTTGTACAGTGGCTACTTTACAGAAGTGGGAAGGTACTGGCATCAAAGCAGCCCTTCCATTTAAAAATCCTTCTTTTTGAAAGATACTCTTTGGACATCTTTCTCATCCTCAGAGTCATCTTCAACCTCTTCAAGTTTTGGGAGGTCAGCGAATTTCTCTTCTTTGTGAACCTTTTTGTCCACTGGAGTGGTACTGGAGGATGAAGCGGGAGTGGTCGAGGATGGAGATGCTTTGAATTTGGCCTGACAATTGTGGGTGGAATGGCCTTTATAGTGACATTTGAAACAAGCCCCAATCTTTCTGAGGTGTTCGCTGTAAGAAAGATTAGTGGTGTGATAGAGGAAGTCTCCAGAGGGTCTATCACAGGCAAAGGAGTGAAGGAAGCAAGTCGTGCTCATCCCTAGAGGGGTCCAGTAAAGGTAGATAGGCAAGGAGGGGTAATCAGATGTAAGACCAGCATGTGAAGGGTCAATCCGGATTGAGAGTGAAGTGGGTTAATGATACCAGTCTAGGATGTAGACTGGATTAAGATGAACAATGATGATGATGGCGATGACTGAGGGCTAACGAACTGTGAACTGATGGGTGGACCAAAGATGCATTGCGCAAAGTCAGATACAAGATTTTATAGTCTGGGCATTTCTCAGGACTGTCAGAAAGAAAAATATGAAACACAAACAGACAGCTGTCTAAGGAGTGATAGATGCAACAGGACTAGAAATAAGTATTGCAAGGCAATGAAATCAAAGCATATGATAGAGTACTGACCACCTCAGTTGTGAGTCCTGAGATAATTAGGATACTAAATAGACCAGATACCATAACTGGATAGTCAGTCCGAGTATGGATAAGACTGGATATGTACAAATATGAGTGGATCAGCCTTCAACAAACACAGGACATGATGGGACACTTGCACGATGGATGCTAGAGGACGCAGAGTGACCTGAAAGTGGAGAAAACTGAGTCTACAAATGTAGGGAGTCTTGTGCTTCTACATCACATTCTTTAGGAGTAAGTTTCGGGGGATATTGGATAGCATTGACATCAATGTCCATGGCATTGGGGTCTTTTTCTGGCCGGAAGTAGAATTTATATGAAGCAGATTTCTTCTTTTGGGATTCTATGATCCCTTTAGCTTCTTCATAAAGAGTTTGGTACTCTTGGACCTTCTTGTATCATTCTTTGATGGTCATGATGTGAGTGGATTCCCTATACATTTTTAGGACAAGGCCGGAAGGAATTCCTTTAGCAAAGAATTTGATGAGGATTTTATCATCAGTAATGCCAGATGTGGCGACATGATTATGAAACTGAGCAATGTAGGAGATAAGTTCGAGTTCTTTACTAACTCGAGTGTTCATGAGCCAGGTGATGGATTTGTGGGTGGAGTTGGTGGATTCAAAGTGGATACAGCAGATCCAGAAATGCAGTCTTTTTGGAAAGTGTTTGCCCAATGGGCAGCTGGATCTTTGGTCATGTAGGACAAAGCAAAAGCAATTTTCTTTTTGTCAGTGTTGTAGACCTTGTTGTTTGTATCAAGATAGAACAGGATATTTCCAAGCCATAGTTCAAGGAGTTCTTCTGAACCATCGTAGAGTTCAGGAGCATTGATTTTAAGTTCAACAGGTTTGAAAGAGGATATGGCGGACAATGGAACAAGAAAGATTTGACCAGATTGAGATCGCAAGATAGGTGATGCTAGAGTCAGTGAATGTCACAATCTTCTTTCTCTCTTCGTCCATACTACTCCTTTCCTTCGCCCAACCTACCGTCCTCTTAGGTGTTACTCGCACTTCTTACCAACACCTACTCTTGATACTCTCTATTCGCCCTCACTTAGTTTTCCTCTGATCAGTTCTGGAAGGTTCGTCACGTTTCTTTTCTTTACGAACAATCACTCCTCGGTCAAGTCTCTCGTCTTGATCTCGTAGTTCCTGCTTCTCATTAGTTCTTTCACGTTCCATGACATTCTACTGCGGATTGGCTAATCCGCAGCATTAGTTTCCATTCTTGTCTTCTTGGGCCGGCCCTAACTCAACTTAGCTATCACTATTTAAACCATAGGATAGCGCCATGTACTTTTCTCTTTACTCTGAATCTATTGCATCTTTTACCTATCACTTTATTTGACAAAGGGACGTTGCGACTCTTCGTGAGCTCCTCCCCTAAGTCGAATCTCCTCGAGTCTGTTGGGCGTTCGTTCAAGCATATTCTGTCTCGACTCCGTCGTAGACATTATAGCGATAGGCCTAACAGTGAACAAGGAATTATTAATGGGGTGAGATCTGGTGCTTCATCTTCCTGAAATAGGTTGATGTCAGATCCTGAATCCAAATTTTCTTCTTTGGTGTCTGGAAAATCTGGGGGATGATCTGAGTCAGATCCTTAAAGATGTCATCTTTGTTCTTGAACAAGGAGGAGATGTGGCTGGGCAGGCTGAGTCAGATTGAACTGTGAGGAAGATATATTGGTGGCATGTACAGTGATAGCCGATGAGAGGGTAAGCTAGAGCTTTTGTTATGCTTGGCCCAGGTAGGGACAAGCAAAGCCCTTTAGGAGTATTGGAGATGACAATAGATGAGGAGTCATGCAACTAAGGCAACAACGAGGAGGATATGTCATGCTAAAAGAGCAATGACAATGAGGGTACAAGGAAGTCTTGCAATAAGCAAGGACTTAGTTATGAGGAAAGATACTACCACGAAGGTAGCCCAGAAATTCAGGGAGTGCCCAATTAATGTGGAGGGCGAAGACACACAGGAGACAAGACCAGATAAGCTAGTATTGAACAAGCTATCAGATACAAGGGAGGTATCCAAAGGAAGCTCTAGCTTAAGGAATAAAGGAGAAGAGATGAGAGCTTATATAGTAAAAGGTGATTTGCTGAGTAAGTGAATCACATGATTGGATGGAAGGTCATGGAATGTGGAGGAATAGAATCCATGACCATGAAGGTACTCACATGATTGGTAAGCAAATGGAAAAAGGAAAAAGATACACACACATAGGTTAAGTCTGGGATAAGTTGTAACAAAATGCCCCATTCTCTCTGTCAAGCATTGCAAGGCTCGCTTGGATTTTGCCTATGCTTATAAAGACTGGACTATAAAAGACTGTAAGAGGGTCATATGGTCTGATGAGACCAAAATCAATTGCCTAGCAGATGGATGCAAATGGGTGTGGAAAAAGCATGGTGAGGGACTCAGTGATAGACTGGTACAAGGAACTCTTAAGTTTGAAGGAGGTTCTCTCATGATGTGGGGTTGCATGACCTGGAAGGGAGTTGGATTTGCTATCAAGATTGATGGTAGGATGGATGGTGACCTTTACCTTCAAATTTTGAAGGATGAACTCCAACAAACAATGAAGTATTATAGTCTTAATCCTCCTAACATCATCTTTTAGCAGGACAACGACCCCAAGCACACATGCAGAATGGTCAAGGAGTGGCTAGAGGAGCAGGAGTTTGAGACTATGGTATGGCCTGCATAGTCTTCTGACTTAAATCCCCTTGAACATCTCTGGGGACATCTCAAGAGGAGGCTTGCAGAGCATAAACACACCTCTAATGGTATTCATGAGTTGTGGAATAGAATTCAGGTGGAGTGGAAGAAGATACTAGTTGAGGAGTGTCAGAAGTTGATTGAGAGCATGCCTAGAAGGATTCAGGCAGTGCTTAGAGCAAAAGGAGGCTATACCAAGTACTAATAATACCCAAATACCCTATACAATTAAAAAGTAAAAAAACCCTTTCAATGGTGTTGATGTTTTAAAATGCACATATCTCCACATCCACTGGCCCAAATCACATGATCCAGGAACCTATTTGTAGCCAAGAGTAAATACTAATTTTAATCTCTGCTAACATAAGCATGATTTCCATGGATGATCATGGGGCACTTCACACTCCATGTTGAGGTTAGGTATTGAAAGGGTTTTTGGAGTCACTATATATACAACTCATGCAGAGCCAGAAGACTCTAACCAAGTCTTCTCTGGAGTTTTCCCTATTAACAATAAGAGCTATTATCCTCACTCCATTACTCTAGTTCCTAGTCAATAAGCAAGACTAGTAAAGACAAGCCTACTTGGTAAAGGTTACCATAAGGATAACAAGACACTTTCCTTGGGCAACTGCTATTGCCTCTTAACAGAAACACCTCAGGAGTTTAGGGTTGTTTCAATTTCAACATCTACCTCTCTGTTTTCCTCTATTATTCCAGTGTCTGGTCTGATCAGATCTTCTTTTCTATTGATGATGGATGTTAGAAAGTTGCTCAGATGAAGGAGATGGTGAATCTGAAATATAGATGAGCTCACATTCTTTATGATCCATTATATCTAAAATATCAAAGCATGTCCTGACACTTTCCTTCAAAGTGATGGTTTTCTTGATAATTCAATATTATACAAACCACTCTGATAGCTGCTTGCTTGCACTATGATCCATTAATTTCAAAGTTTTATGTGCTTTAGTAGAATGAAGGAGAACAACTTACTTATTTCACAGTTTCTGATAAGTGAAAGTGTTCTTTCACTTCTTCATCACTTTCCTTCTCTTCTTTCTGATAAATTGTTCAATCTCTATCTTGTATTGCTCTATTCTCTCAGTGACATTCTTGATGAGATCTTTAATCAATCCTTGAGTTCACTTGTCTTTCTGAAATGGGATATTTTCTAAAGTCTAACAATTAAGTTCAACAATTTGTGATAGATCTTGATGATATGCAGCACAGATGAACCTTTTCAATGCTTTCTGTGTCTTCACCTGTCTGGTCCACTACATAAGAATATATAGCATATAGAACTAATGACCACATGATCCATTAGCAGAGGTGTTACATTGATCCAACATATATGACTAGAATGGCCAATGCTAAGCAGCACTGGCAAAAGTTTGAGCTAGGACTGAGTTAAGTCTGCTTTAGATGAGCAGCTTGGATTCTGACATGGAGATTTAGAATAGAGGGTGCAGACTGAGTAGAGAGGAAACTAGTAGATTCAGAAGGTTAAGAATGAAGAAATGAAGTACATGGACTACTGGTCTTAAGTAGTGACAAGCAGTTCTGCTGACCTAAGTAATTCATGGAACATGAAGGAAGGAAATGGAATGATATGACAAAATATAGATTATGAATCCAGTGTAAAGAGAACCAGATTTAGGAGTGACTGTTCAATAACATCACACATAAGCCATTACATGGCTTCAACTGTCTGAAAAGGAAATAGAACTAGAACAGTTTAGAGGGCAACAAAAAAAGAAGAAAAAGAAGAAAACAATAAAAGTGAGCACATCCAGTGTTTCATGATAAAATCAAAGTGGATTGTCTGTAGTGGAAAGCAGAAGAGTAACAAATGTCAATGCAGATAGAGGATTGTAACAAAAGATAGTGCAGATCCTGCTATATGTATATAATTATTATTGTTATTCATGTCCACATGTGTTAAATGACCTATAAGATCTCCTGACAATTGTTCAACACCATCAAAGTAAGCTTCCATAATGAACATGTCATTAAAGAAAACAATTACATCAAACATATAAACTCTAACTGAAGAAGATTATGCTTTGATATCATCTTCATAACACCATTTGCCACTGTTAGCTTAACCTTTGCTCTAGGTCAGTATTCTTCTCTTTCTCCTTCTTTGTTCTAAGCAGTGTATTGTATTTCTTTCTCAGTATAATGTAGTCAGTGCTTGCCTTAAACAGCTCTAACTTCAACTCTGAATATTGCACTCAGAGCTAAACATGCTTTCTCTTCAATTTCACATAGTTGGCCTTCTGTTTCATTATCTACATTTGCTTAAAGGCACTTCTGGAGGGCTCATTTTACATTTCAGATATTAAAATGACTAACCCACTGAAGGATCAGCTGTTTGAGCTATAAGACAACTGTAGTGAGCCTGAACCTCCTAGCAAGTAGGAAAACTCCAAGAGGACAAGACTGGTGTTTTCTAGAGCTGGGAGCATCCCTTATATACTATTCTACAGTTTGTACAAGTGTATACTACATCTAAGATATGCTATGCTAGGATATTGCATGTATATTTTATGTTATACATGCATACTAGGCTATGTCTACAATATGGCTTTAGTAGGAAGGTTTCTAGACTAGTTCTAGGCTTGTGTGTGACATGTAGTGAATGGTTGTGATCTAGGGTATGTTGTACATGTATAGGATATAGGGTTAACTGTGTAATGTGAATATAGTGAGGTATTGCATGAGGCATACCTGTACTAGAGCACATGGTAATAAATTTGATGTAGAGTGACAGAAATCCATATTTTGGTCAAGCCCTTTGTATATCATATGATCAGGGGTATCTACTGCACAGCCACTATGTTCAGCAGTTTACATTTCCCATAGTTGGTCTGCATATTTTGCAAATCCAAATAGATAGTCCTCTAGATAGTCCTTTTAGAAATCTGTCCATATAATTTTGAGGATTTAATGTTGTGGCTTCAAATTTATTATTGTGGCTTCAAATTGTTATGAGGTGCCAAACATGTCAAACATATGTTCGGTGCATGTTCAGTGGCTTATATAAGCCCAAGTTTTGAAGTAGAAACACTCAAAATACACTCTAAAGATGCTTTAAGCTATAATCTAGATGTCTCAAGTGTTTTATTGATAGTTCTGGCCCTCTGTGGTGTATAGTACTGATTTTAGGTGATTTGGGGTGATAAGTACTGCATAGCCACCAAGATGTACCATGAGTACATCAGTTAGTATGCAATTTTGGCAACCATTAGCTAGCTTCTTCCGTTCTTTTGTACATAAGTTTGTTGATGGTAAATATGCTGTCCTTTACTGGTCTGGTAGCCATGGGGCTTTCTAATAGTGTGTTATTCACATTTGTAACAGTATCCTCCATTTGCCTTAATGACCTCAGCAATTGAAACAACTACGAGCTACTAACAACCCTATACAGGATTGTGCAAGTGGAAGTCAAAAGATAAAAGAGAAACAGATAGGTCGAATCAAGGAGTCCCCCACTTGTAGTGATGGATCTCAGAAAAGAACTTGATTGGAGACTTTGCGTCAAAGTCCCAGCTTTATATACTATATGGAAGTGTATATCTATTTGTACATATTTGGCTATGTAAATAGTCCATTTAGGAATCATATATCCATAAAAGGTATTCAGGGTTAAGGGTGACGAGTCCTTGTGACTCGGAATATATCCGTGCATAGGTTTGTGGCGTTGACGGTAATTAATAACATGAGTCACACACGTTGTGTGGCAGAATGGAACTTGAGAATCATGATGGACACGTTGTCTGTTATAATCGTGAGAATAGAAGTCAAGGGACTTCTAGATAGTAATGAAAAGAATCGTGACTTGTTAACAAAGGTGAGTCAAGGGTTTGTACCCTTGATGCGTGACTTGACTTAGAGAAATAAAGCAAGCATGCTTAGTAATCTGCTTAGTCAGTGAGCTTAGTCATTGATATGTATGAGAAAAGTTAAGTCCTGAAGGACATGGTATTGCGATAGGCAGCGTTTGTAACAGCAATCCTTCTAGGCATGCTTTCAATCAACTTCTAACACTCCTTCACATCAATCTTCTTTCACTCTACCTGTACATGCTTTCAAAGTTCTATAATTCCCTTTGGTGGCTCTGAATACTCTGCCAGCCTTCTTTTGAGAAGAAACCATAGACGTTCTATGAAATTAAGGTCTAGAGATTGGGCAGGCCATACCATAATTTCATATCCATGTTCAATAAACCACTTCTTGGCCCTCCTACTGGTATGTTTGGGGTCATTGTCTTGCTGGAAGACAATGTCCCCTGGAGTTTTCTACCATCAATCTTGCAAGCCATTCCAACACCATCTCAAGTCATACAGTCCCACATCATCAAGGATCCTCCTTCAAACTTTACTGTTCCTGCCACCAGCCTATTATTGAGACCCTCTCCTGCCTTTTTTCATGCCCACTTCTTGCCATCTGACTCTATGTGATTAATCTTAGTCTCATCTGACCATATAACTCACTTCCAGTCCTCCACAGTCCAATCTCTATGGCTAAGAGCAAAGTCCATTCTTGCTTTCTTATATGCTTGGTAAGAAGAGGGCATTTCTTCTTCACCACAGCCTTCATACCAGCCTTTTTCAAGTGTCTGTGGATAGTCTGGGAGGAGATGGTTTGGTTTTTCACATTCTGAAGAGTTCTGATTACTTGAACAGCATTTTCAGCCTTGCTAGTTCTAATAAGCTGAATAGCATGACACATATCAGTGGGAGTTATGATAGAAGGATGACCATCAGAGGACTTGGCAAGGTCAGGATGAAGTTTTGAGCAAATTCTACTGATGGTAGATTGGTTTACACCAGTAGCAAGAGAAATTTGACAAGTAGATTGATCCAAATCCAAAAGAGTGAGGATTTGATTGATATTATCAATAGAGAGTGGTTTTATGATAATGGAAGTGGACAAAGAGTGGTGTTATGGTTTTTTTGTATCATGTTGAACTTATTGTACATCACATAACTTATTGCTTATATAATAATGTATTAGAACATATTAATTTGATACTTTATTAACTTAGCAACAAAACTGTTGTAATGAGTATCTGTTACTAATTGTTGAATATTTCATTACTGTGAATGAATTACATAAGCAATGTATATATTTTTGGAAAGCCCTTTATAATGGTGTTCTAATTATATCTAGGTTTGTAGGTCTAGCATCAATATATCATGAGATATTAATCAATCATTATAATTGTTGCCAACATTGCAATGGTTTTGTTGCTCAGTGTATGGCATGAGCTTCTAGGATGCTTGTATTGTATGTTACTTGACACAATATGAGCTTTTAGAATGCTCATGTAGTATATATAATTAACATGGCATGTGCATCCTAGACACTTGTATTATATGTATACTTGGCATAATGTGAGCTTTCAGGACACTCATGCTATATGTATATACTTGGCATGGCACAAGCTTTTAGGACACTTGTGCTGTGTGTGTACTAATATAGTGCAAGCTTTCAGAATGCTTATGTAGTATATATAATTGACATAGCATGAGTGTCCTGAATGCCTATATTGTATGTGTACTTGACATGGTGTAAGCTTCCAGGATGCTCATATTATATATATCTGATGTGGTATGAGCTTTCTGGAAACTTGTGTACACTATATATGTATGTTTAAATATTATAACTCCAGAAGTCTTTTAGAAGTGTTCTACTTCTAACACTTCTAACACTTCTGGCACTTCCAACACTACTGTCAACTATGTATATAATATGACCATAACAGTGGTGTGGTAGTCATGCTATGTGTGACTACAATTGCATTTTGTGCTAACATCCTCATTCACTTGCCTCAGATGAACAACTATACAACAATTCATTTTCATTTCATACCAATTATGCTTACTTGACTTAATTTTAGCAGCTCTGGTTGCTCTTGAAGAATCTCTGATATGTCACATCCACTAGTTATGTATGCTTAACATCTCTGCCAGCCTCCATTATCAATTGCATGCATGCTCTTGTATTCCATCATTTCTTCTAGATCAATATAGTTTTCTTGTGTTGTGGTCTCTTTTCTTCATATACTTAGCATGGTCTCTACAGCCTTTTCCTCCCATGTCTATATTTTAATACATGATGTGTTTGTCTTGCCATATGATCAGTTCACCACCTATTGATTGGCCTCTAAAATCAATGCACTATTGGTTCAATAGTTTTATAATGAAGATTGCATAGAGTTTCTGATCTTTGACATTCCTGAATTTTTTTACTCTTGAAGGTTAGAGTATATAGGTCATGTGACCTACTGCAGATGTTGCCTTATTTAATAATATTGATCACAATATGTAAATTCTGCAACATTTTTTACTATAGAGTATTGACTAAGGTACTGCAGGCTGGTGTGAAGTGCTGGTCTGTCAGCACTATAAAGGCATATTCAACATATATAGAGCTACATTTCATACACACCTAAATTAAGATGACATCTCTAGGATGTATGAATGAGATTTTCTGTCATTTGTCTGCTGATCAATTTATGAAACAGAAATCATTCCATCTAGCATAAATGTATTCTTGTTGTTAAGGCTAATATATACTCTAAGGCTTTGACCAGGTTACAGTTGAATGTCTACATTAACTAGACCAGAATAGTTGGAAAGATATGATATTGATGTTTTCTGCAATGTTGGAATGATGCCATTTAAGGTGGCATTCAACTGGCATAAGCATGGTTAGATAATTAATGTGCTGGACACTGGTCCTTGACTCAACTGTGCAGGACATTCCATACTCAATAAAATAGATATTTTCATGAGATCATTGTTACAAATGTGAATAACATACTACTAGAAAGCCCCATGGCTGCCAGACCAGTAGAGGACAGCATATTTACCATCAACAAACTTATGTACAAAGAACAGAAGAAGCTAGCTAATGGTTGCCAAAATTGCATACTAACTGATGTACCCATGGTACACCTTGGTGGCTGTGCAGTACTTATCACCCCAAATCGCCTAAAATCAGTACTACATACCACAGAGGGCCGGAACTACCAATAAAACACTTGAGACACCTAGATTATAGCTAAAAGTACTTTTAGAGTGTATTTTGAGTGTTTCTACTTCAAAACTTGGGCTTACATAAGCTGCTGAACATGTGCTGAACATATGTTCAACATGTTCAGTGCCTCATAACAATTTGAAGCCACAACATTAAATCCTCAAAATTATATGGACAGATTACTAAAAGGATTCTCTAGAGGACTGTCTATTTGGATTTGCAAAATATGCGGACCAACTATGGGAAATGTAAACCACTGAACATAGTGGCTGTGCATTAGGTACCCCTGATCATATGCTACACAAAGGGCTCAACCAAAATATGGATTTCTGTCACTCTACATCAAATTCATTACCATGTGCTCTAGTACAGGTATGCCTCATGCAATACCTTACTATATTCACATTATACAGTTAACCCTATACCCTATACATGTACAACATACCCTAGACCACAACCATTTGCTACATGCCACACATAAGTCTAGAACTAGTCTAGAAACCTTCCTACTAAAGCTATATTATAGATATAGCCTAGTATGCATGTATAACATAAAATATACATGC
Organism: Pulveroboletus aff. carminiporus; assembly: GCA_038094195.1. Lineage (NCBI taxonomy): Eukaryota > Fungi > Basidiomycota > Agaricomycetes > Boletales > Boletaceae > Pulveroboletus > Pulveroboletus aff. carminiporus. The sequence goes on along the minus strand of JBBPTP010000116.1, from coordinate 23,184 downwards.
AATATCCTAGCATAGAATATCTTAGATGTAGTATACACTTGTACAAACTGTAGAATAGTATATAAGGGACACCCCTAGCTCTAGAGGACACTAGTCTTGTCCTCTTGGAGTTTTCCTACTTGCTAGGAGGTTCAGGCTCACTACTATTGTCTTATAGCTCAAACAGCTGATCCTTCAGTGGGTTAGTCATTTCATTAGAACAATACTTTATTAACTATCTACCCTCTAGGACTAGCTACCCTAGAGCCTAACATTAAACTATAGATCAATCAGTGGGCCTGCACAACTGGTGCTATTGAATTCTAGATACTGACATTGATTGTTAGTGTCTACCCTTGCATCCTATTGCTCAGAAACAGTCAAACTTGAGGAGCCCCTGATCTCCTCCTTCTGGATAGGGCCAGAAGCAAAGAAAGAGGCAGACGTGCCTATATCCTGACATAGTATGAAAGATCTTCTATCACCAGAGCCTATAGAACTAGTCTATCCACCTCTAGGCTCACCAATCTATAACCCCTCAACTTCTATCCAATCTCCACCATCTCTGACTGAGCCAGTGGATTGGCAGTATGTCAGAAATCATCTAGAAATCTTACCTATTCAAGATTCCATTGAACCATCTGCATTTGATTTCTTTGAGCTTCTCCATTGACTACTATTCAACCAGGAGGTCCAGGATCTTGTTCATGAGGGAGTACAGCTTGGTATACAACAGAAGCAGCAGTACAGGGCAGAGAAGGCCAGAAATAGAGTACTTGTAGCCCATGCCAGGATTGAGGTGCATCTACATATACAGGAGAGAACTCCTACATCACATCCTATCCATTTTAGAGTTAATTTGATGTCACATCACTGGTTTAGAGGTCCTATGCCCCCTCCTTGCCTATCTCACTGTATTTCTAGTTTTAGACCTAGGAGAGTCCTTAGGAAGCCTGAGCATTACAGGAATGATCACATTAGATACAAAAAGGATTGTTCTAGACTCTAGGATACTTAGAAGAGTACCTAGATTTCATAGATCCAGAAATCCATCACCTAGGCCCCCTCTCCCCTATAACAATCAAAATAGAGAATCCTTTGAAGATCATCCACCTTCTAGAGTCAGAATAAATCCCAGAAGTGCAAACTTGTCAGGAGAGACTTTAATCAATCCTACAGAGATTGACTAAGAGACTTATGTTCATTGAGGTCGCATTCTACACTCTTATAGTTCTTGTTTTAATTGGAACTTTTTTTACTTGCCTTGTACATTTGTCAGTTGATAAAAATCACCCCATACATTTCACTTTTCAGGCAGGAAACTTTAATTTTTACCTAGGATTCATTTCCCCTACTACTATTAATATTCTAGCTTGGCAGTACGAACCTCACAAGTATGACAGTTGAAACAATAACTTCTAGGGAGATAATAGATCACTTCTGAGCTCAGAAATATAGAATTCCATTGAAACTAGTACAGAAATCCATTTCTGTCTTCAATGTTGATGGAACTAAGAACTCAGCTGGTGACATCACTCATTGTGCAGAAATAGTGATAATTTTCAGGGACATAGAGAGAAAGTGATTGCTGAGATCACAGATCTAGGTCAGAATTAGGTTATTCTTGGCTACACATGGCTGAAGCTTCACAACCCTGAAATAGATTGGACAAAGGGCATAGTCAAGATGACTTGCTGCCCCTGGTCATGTTTAACCCTACAGAACAAGTCCTCTTTTGTTAATCAGATAGATTCTGAAGAGCAGGACTCACTTTGTCACATTCATGCTATAAAGAAAGCTAGATTAGATACTCCTAAACATATGGAGGCTAATCCAAGAGATATAGTCCCAAAAGAGTATCACAAATATCTCCACATATTTTCAAAGAAAGAGTCTAAGAGAATGCCCCTTAGAAAACCATGGAATCATGCTATAGATATAAAAGAAACATTCATACCCAAGAAAGGTTAATTGATTCCCCTTTCTTCTGATGAACAGAAAGAAGTCAGTGACTTTATAGATGATCAAATGAGGAAAGGATATATTCACCCTTCTAAATTACCCCAGACCTCCCTAGTATTCTTTGTATCAAAGAAAGATGGTCACAAAAGAATGGTACAGGATTATCACTATCTTAATGAGCATACCATCAAGAATAACTATCCCTTACCCCTAATCTTGCAGCTTGTTAACAAGCTTAAAGAATTCAAGATATTTACAAAGATGGATCTTCACTGAAGATATAATAACATTAGAATCAAAGAAGGAGATGAATGGAAGGCAGAATTTGTTTTCCATAGAGGCACCTTTGAATTCCTAGTCATGTTCTTTGGCCTGTGCAACTCTCCTGCCATCTTTCAGACCATGATGAATGATATATTTGCTGATATGGATTATGTAGTTGTTGTTTACATTGATGACCTTATGATCTTCACCAAATCAGATGACCCAAAAGAACATGACAAGATTGTTCTTGAAGTACTAAAGAGACTAGAAGAGAATGACTTATTTGTCAAGCCAAAAAAATGTGTTTTCAGAACAAAGAAGATAGAATTCCTAGGAATAATTATTACACCTGAAGGAATATGCATGGATGATGAAAAGGTCAAAGCAATACTAGATTGGCCAACCTCTACCAATATCAAAGGAGTCAGAAGTTTCCTTGGACTTGCCAATTTCTACAGAAGGTTTATCAAAGATTATGCTCAGATAGTCAGACCTCTAAATGATCTAACCAAGAAAGATACACCTTTTATCTGGAATGAAGCAACCCAAGTTACCTTTAATCAATTGAAGAAGATGTTCACCACTGCTCCTATACTGGCATTTCCAAACATAGATAAGCAATTCAAACTAGAGATTGATGCCTCAGATTATGCCACTGGTGTAGTATTATCTATTGAGCAAGATGGGAAATGGCATCCAGTTGCTTATAACTTACACTCCATGACCTCTGAAGAGAGAAACTATCCTACTGTAGACAAAGAAATGCTCAGTGTAATTCACAGTCTAGAGCAATGGAGACACTACCTTGAAGATAGCAGACTTCAGAATAATCATGCCAATCTACAATGGTTTATGACTAGACAAGATCTAAATCATCATCAAGCTAGATAGACTCAATATTTATCAATATTTAACTTTAAATGGGTCCACAAAGCAGGTGCACAGATGGAAAAAGCAGATGCATTGTCAAGAAGAGAAGACCATGCTACAGAAATAGAGAATGACAACAAAGGAGTGCTAGTCATTTCTCCAGAACAAATTGCTACAATAACAATACATATATCTACAGATAAAGACCTTGTCAGAGAACACATCAGAAAAGCCCTATGAAGAGTTAGAGAATCTGACATCATAAAACTCTGTAAAGAACAAGGCATATGCAAAGAAAAGGATGAACTTCTCTTTGATAGAGATGGAAAGATCTATGTATCTGATGATCATGATCTCAGAATGGAAATATTACACCTACATCATGATACATCTATTGCAGGACATCCAGGAATAAAGAAAACCTTTAATCTCATCAACCAAAGTTATGTTTGGCCTGGTATGTTAAAAATGACTAAAGAGTATGTCTCTAGGTGTGATAGATATGCCTGCTTCAAAGGATCTAATCAAGCCCCTGCTGAAAAGTTACATCCATTAGATATCCCCAATATGCCATGGATTGATGTATCTGCAGATTTTACCACAGATTTACCCTTTTCTAAAGGATTTGACAATATCCTAATAGTTGTGAATTGCTTCTCAAAAGATGTAGAGTGCATTCCATGCAACAAGACAGTTACAGCTATTATAATCCTCTTTGTCTCTTCTTCTGTTGCTCTCTTTTCATTCAGACAATCCAATGTCCTATTGGGAATAACCCAATATACCTATGAGCATTTCTTACTCTTAATCTCTTCTCTTTGTTCTCATCTTATTTCTCTTTGACCTGGCTCCTGAAAGTGAGTACTCTTTTATCTGCTATTATGAACAATCACTTCTTGGATGATTCTCTTACATCAGCCTTGTAGTTCCTTACTTAGTCATCTGTGTTCTTTAAGCTTCTTCTCTGTTCTACTGTGCATTAGTTAATCTGTAGTATATCTTCCATTTATATCAAAGCTGGGCCAGCTCTAGACTAAATCAGCTATCACTATTTAAACCCTAGGATAGCTGCATGTAACACTTTTCTGCACTTTGAATCTATTAAGTACATTCTGCCTAGCACAATCTAAGTTCCATTGAGGATGTTGTGACTCTTCATGAGCTCCTCTCTCAGTAGAACCTCTCTTGAGTCTGGTTATCCCTAGTATTAAAAACCTATTACCTCATGTTTCACACAAGGTACTAGTGCTAGGTCTAACAACAGCTATGTGTTACAATTATCCCAGACTTAACAATCCGTGTGTACTCTTTTCCTTTTACACCTTGTTTACTCATCATGCAAGTACCCTTATGGTTGCATGAGAACCTTTACAGTCATGGAACTCCTTCTCCATTCCATGACATTTCATTCAATCACCTGATTTGCTTACTCAGTGGATCACCTTTCATTATATAAATCTTTGGTCTCTCTCCATTATCCCCCAAGCTAGAACTCCCTTACAAATACTGCCTCTTGTACTTTGGTAGCTATTCCAATCTAGCTCTCTTGTCTCATCTCTCGCATGTCTTCACCCTCCATATTGATTGGATGCTCCTGGAACTTCTGGGCTACCTTCATGGTAGTATCGTTTATCCTTGCTAAGTTATTGCTTTTTGCATGGCTTCCTTGTACCCTTGTCATCGTTGCTCTTCAAGCATGACATATCCTTGTTGTCATTGCCTTAGCTGCATGACTCCTCATCAATCATCATCTCCATCACCTTTGAAGGGCTTTGCTTGTCCCTATCTGGGCCAAGCTTAACAAAAGCTCTAGCTTACCCTTTCATCAGCTGTCACTGTACATGCTGCCAACATATCTTCCTTGTGGTTCAATCCAACTCAGCCCACCTGGCCACACCTCCTCCTCGCTCAAGAACAAAGACAACACCTTCAAGGATCTGATTCAGATCACCCTCCAGACTTTCCAGATACCAAAGAAGAAACTTTAGATTCAGACATTGACCTATTTCAGGAAGATGAAGGACCAGACCTTGCCCCATTAACTATCCCTCAGTCGCCTACTCCAGCATCACCCACTTCATGACCTCAATCAGGTCAAATTTTTTCTGTTTCTCCCCTGTTACCCACATTGCCAACTATGTCCTCATTGACAAAACCAGTCAAACTCAAAATTAATGCCCCTGAACCATATGATGGTTCTGAAGAAATCCTCAAACTGTGGCTCGGAAGTGTCCTGTTTTACTTGGACACTAATAAGAAAGTATATGACACTGACAAAAAGAAAATTGCCTTTGCCTTGTCATATATGATAAAAGGCCCCACTGCCCATTGGGCAAATACTTTTCACAAAACATATATCTCCGGGTCCACCATATCAACAGGCACATGGACTGACTTTATCAAAGCCATCAAAGAGGCTTTTAAATCCACCAACTCTGCTCATAAGTCTATCACTTGGCTTATGAACTCTTGAGTCAGCAAAGATCTCAAGCTCACTTCATACATTGCCCAATTTCAAAACCATGTCACTACATCGGGAATAACCAATGATAAAATCCTCATTGAGTTCTTTGCAAAAGGAATTCCCTCTGGCCTCATCCATAAAATGTATGGAGAAACAACTCACATAACAACCATCAAAGAATGGTACAAAAAGGTTCAAGAGTACCAAACTCTTTATGAAGAAGCCAAAGGGATCATAGAATCCCAAAAGAAGAAATTCATGCCCTCATACAAATTCTATTCCTGTCCTGAAAAAGATCCCAATGCGATGGACATCGATGTCAACACCATTCAATACCCACCTAAGCTCACCCCTGAAGAATGAGAATGCCTCAGAAACATTGGAGCTTGTTTCAAATGTCGCCGTAAAGGCCATTCTGCCCATGATTGTTGGACTAAATTTGAGTCCTCCTCAATGTTAACCACTCCTGCTTCATCCTCCAATAATACTTCCATGGACAAGAAAGTTCGCAAGGAAAAGAAACCTGCTAACCTCCCAAAATTGGAAGAGGTTGAAGAAGACTCTGACTTGGAAGATGAGAAAGACATCCAATGAGTATCATTCAAAAAGAAGGATTTTTAAATGGAAGGACTGTTTCAATGCCAGTATCTTTCCACACATGTAAAGTAGCCACTGTATGAGTATCCATCTCCGATATGATGATTCTGATACAACTCATCATCCCCTTGCACATGCTCAAAGACATCGAAACCCACACCCTAATTGATAGTGGCGCTCAGATGAACTGCATTGACTAGGGCTTCATTCAAAAGCACCACCTCCCTACCTCCTGCCTCAAATCTCAGATCCAAGTCTGCAATGCAGATAACTCTGTAAACTCCAAAGGACTAATCAAGTTCACCACCACCCTCTTTGTTAACATCCAAGGCATTGTCCAAGAAATGCTCTTCTATGTCATGGACTGTGGTGATGATAATGTCCTCCTTGGACTTCCCTGGCTCAAATGAGCAAATCCCAATGTCGACTGGTCTGCCTGGTCGCTATCCCTCAATGAATCAAAGGACAAATCAAAAGTCCTCTTTGCACAATATCAGACCATGTATGAAGCAAACAAAAACAAGTTTGCCAAGAAACTTCCTCCTCCAACCTGCAAGATGGTCAAACTCAAATCAACTCCAGCCCTCTTTGAATACATGAATTATGAAATCCAAGAAGCTTTTGTAAACTGTGCCCTTATTGATCAAAAAATCTGATACCAAAAGACTACAATCAGAAGAAACCTCCTCCTGAATTCCATCTGTTGCATCACCCACTCTGGAAACCATTACCTATCTCCTAGAGTGATTTGCAAACTAACCCATGCTACTGAACTCATGGTTGAAGTCGAAAAGCTGAAACCAAAGAAGACTCTACCTTCCAAATATCAGGAATTTGCTAAAGTCTTTGCTGAACCAGAAGTCGGCAAACTCCCACCATCTGGCCCCTATGACCATGAAATAAACTTTAAAGACTTCTTTGTGCCTAAAATAGGCAAACTATACCCTCTTTCACCAGAAGAACACCAAGTGACTGAAATGTTCATTGAAGAAAACTTAAAAGCAGGCAAAATTTGCCCTTCAAATTCTCCTTAAGCATCTCCCTTCTTTTTCATCAAAAAGAAGGATGGTAAACTCTGCCCCTGTCAAGACTATCATTACCTAAATGAACATACAATACATGATGCATACCCCCTCCCTCTAATTGGCGACCTTCTTGACAAACTCAAAGGCACCAATGTCTTTACTAAATTCAACGTCCGATGGGGATATAACAATGTCTGCATCAAGGATGGGCACCAATGGAAAGGTGCATTTCTCACCCATAAAGGACTATTCAAACCAATGGTCTGACCAACTCCTCCACAACTTTTCAATGCTTCATGAATGACTCATTCTGTGATATGATAGCTGAAGGATGGCTTGTCATCTATATGGATGATCTCCTTATCTTTTCAGACAATGAAGAAATCCATACTGAAAGGACTCACCATGTCTTGCAACACATGCAAGAACTTAATCTTCACCTCCATCTAGAAAAATGCAATTTCACCACCAAGAAAGTCAACTACCTTGGTATGATCATCAATAAACAAGGTCTGGAAATGGACCTGATCAAACTTAAAGGGATTGTTGAATGGCCAATATCCTCCTCCATTAAAGAAGTCTGTTCTTTCTTTGGATTTGCCAATTTTTACAGGCAATTCATTCAAAACTACTCTGAAATTGCCCGTCCTCTCATCGACCTTACAAAAAAATCCCAAACTTGAAAATGGTCAGAGAAATGCCAACAAGTGTTCAAGACACTTAAAACCATGTTCCTCTCAAAACCTGTTCTTCGATTCCCCAATCTCTCCAAACCTTTTGCCATTGCCACCTACACTTCAAAATTCACTTCTGGAGGCATCCTTCTTCAAACCAATTCCAATGGTGAATGGCATCCATGCTCCTACCTTTCCCAATTGTTTTCTCCAGCAGAACAAAATTATGATATCTATGATTGAGAACTTCTTGCCATTCTCTGGGCTCTCAAAGCATGGAGACACTTCCTCATTGGATCTGTAGATCCCATACAAGTATTCATCGATCACAAAAACCTCACCTACAGACTCTCAATCATCGACAAGCTTGATGGTTACTTGACATTTCAGATTATAATCTAAAACTTATTCACATCTCAGGCACTGCCCTCTCAGATCCTGATGCTCTTTCTTGACACATTGACCATCTTTCAAAAGATGTGTCCAATAACGAAGAAACCACACTTCTTCCCCCTTCTATGTTCATATGCACCACCAGTGCTACCCTCCATTTCATCATTGCAGAATGATCTAGCAATAATTCCCTCATTCTCATCACTCTTCAAGCTCTGGATAATAAAATTCCTCCTCCATTCTGCTCTCACCTTTCTGATTGGCAAAATCATGACGGTGTTATCACATACAAAGATCACATTTATATTCCTCCCAAAGACGATCTTCACTGCAAAATCATCTTGTCCTGCCATGATGATCACTCCGCTGGACATCCCGGTGTACTAAAAACACATCAACTCATCTCATGCAAATACTGGTGGCCAGGTCTAGTCCATCATGTCTGCAAATATGTCGAAGGCTGTGCTGTATGCCAGCAAAATAAAGTTAACACCCATCCCACTATACCTCCACTTACACTGATCAAATCCCACGCCACTCATCCTTTTCAACAAATCTCTTGTGATTTGATCATCTATCTTCTGTTATCCAATGGTTTCGATACACTCTTGGTCATAGTAGACCACAGGCTTACTAAGGGGGTAATTCTATGCCCTACTAAGAAAACAATCACAGCTGAAGGGATAGCTGACCTCTTCTTCCATAAAGTTTACCTCCTCTTTGGTTTATATGAGAAAATTATCAGCAACAGAGGCCCACAATTTGCTTCAAAGTTTACCCTAGAGCTTGGACGCCTCCTTGGATATGATCTCACCCTATCAACCACTTATCACCTCCAAACTGACAGCGAAACTGAATGCATTAACCAAGAAGTCAAAACATACCTCTGAATCTATTGTGGAAACAATCCAACCTCTTGGTCTGAATCTATTTCATATGCTGAATTCACACATAATCACTGCCCACATTCCATTACCATGAAATCTCCATTCTATCTTATGCTCAGCTATAAACTGAAAGCCATTCCCATAGTCTTCTCTGAATCTTCTATTCCTGCAGTTGTTGACCAGCTGAAATCTCTCGAAGCAACTCATGCTGAAGCTCTGGCAGCACATGAACTCGCATGCCAAGTCATGACATCTCACTCTCATTGAAATTTCACTCCTTTCAAGAAAGGCAACAAAGTCTGGCTAGAAGCCAGAAATCTGAAATGCTCCATTGTCAACCCTAAATTCGCTGCCAAACAAGAAGGACCATTTACCATTGTATCAGTCTTATCACCTCTATCATGTAAACTCTGACTTTCCTCCACCTGGAAAATCCATAATGTGTTTCATGCTTCCCTGTTATCGCTCTATCATGAAAACCCCATTCATGGCCGAAACTTTCCGAAACCACCACCTGATCTCATCAGTGGCAAAGAAGAATATGAAATTGAATGGATATTAAAACACTGTGGTCCCCTCAACAACTGATACTTCCTAATAAGATGGAAAGGCTATACCCCAGAAGATGACTTGTGGGTTCCAGAAAAAAACCTTTCCCATGCACAGACTCTTCTCAAAGATTATAAGAAGTGTCACCCTTCTGTCAAATCTCTCACCATCAAATGACTTTCCTTCCAATTGAACATGCCTTGCATCTTCATTTCAGAACTCCCCATCTCTCCATTTGCCCACACCTTCCATCACTGCTCCCTAGTGCATGAAGATGCCCTTGCTTGCACCCTCAATGACCTCTCTTTAGCCACCACTCTGGATCATTGTATCTACCCTGACTCTCCTCTTGGTCTGCTTCATGCTGCTTATGGCACCCACCAAACTTTATCTACTGCCATCACCTGCCTAGAAGGATTCCCTTCCTCCCTAGACTTAGATTTCATCCTCCTCCTTCTTCACAAATCACACTCTCAAGTAAATCATAAGATTCTTGCCACCACACACCAACTTGAAATGACCAAGGTGGATGAGAAGGTCCACTCTCTCCTCACTGAATACAGCAACACTCTTCCCTCCTCTCCATCCGAAGAGGAAAAACTTCAAACTATCACTCAACTCATCCACACCCAAAATGATGCTCCCCTTATTCATGGGGACCCAGATTTCTATCGAGCCTGTAATGGCTGCCACCATATCAGCCACAAAAAGGCTGACTGTCAATGAACTAAATATAGAATCTGTAAAAAGTTTGCTGCTGGCCACATCGAATGGCAATGCCCTGTTAAATCACACTCCCCCATTTACTTGTCCCCTTTATCATTAGATGAAGATGCTCCTCTTCCTGTCCCATCTCCACCAACTCCTCAAATCTGGAGTCCACCTCATGACAACTCCAATTCAGAGTTCCCTCCCAACAATTTACCCATGAACGACCCAATTGTTCCCATCAAGGTGTTACAACCTTGTTCCCCATCCACACATTCCCTTGACCTCACAGATCCTCATGCTTGCAAGCGTAATCCAGAATTTGAACACATCACTTATGAAGCTGAAGAAAGAGCAGAACAAGCTGCTCAAACTCACTTTATTCATGCAATGGATGATTTTGGTTTCAAAGATGAAAGGAACGAAACATGTCCCGAAAATTATTCTGCAGACAAAGATGTGTCAAACATTGAACATCGCTGCCATATCATGCTTGGTGCAGGCATCCCCTCCGAACATCTCTTCAATTCTGAAGTCCCTAGCTGGGATGAAATTGACATTCTTATTGGCCATATCGAATTTTGAAGAACAGGTTGTTCTTCAGACTTAGTAAGGGGGTAATGTTATGATTATCCCAGACTTAACAATCTGTGTGTACTCTTTTCCTTTTACATCTTGTTTACTCATCATGTGAGTACCCTTACAGTCACATGAGAACCTTTACAGTCATGGAACTCCTTCTTTCCCATTCCATAACATTCCATTTAATCATTTGATTTGCTTACTCAGCAGATCACCTTTCATTATATAAATCTTTGGTCTCTCTCCATTATCTCCCAAGCTAGAGCTCCCTTACAAGTACTGCCTCTTGTACTTTGATAGCTATTCCAATCTAGCTCTCTTGTCTTGTCTCTCATGTGTCTTCACCCTCCACATTGATTGGGTGCTTCTGGAACTTCTGGGCTACCTTCATGGTAGTATCATTTATCCTCACTAAGTCATTGCTTCTTGCATGGCTTTCTTGTACCCTTGTCATCATTGCTCTTTGAGCATGACATATCCTCATTGTTGTTGCCTTAGCTGCATGACTCCTCGTTAATCATCGTTTCTGTCACCTTTGAAGGGCTTTGCTTGTCCCTACCCAGACCAAGCTTAACACTATGAATACAGCTCAACTCCATCTACATTATGTATGAAAAAATCATGGACTGCCTCACAGTATTGTAACAGATAGAGGTCCACAATTTGCATCACAGATAATGTAGGACTTGTGCAAAAGATTAGGAATTTAATCCAAACTGTCCACAGCATTCTATCCTCAGACAGATGGACAGACTGAAAGAATGAATAGAGATATACAGCAATATCTTAGATTATTCATCTCAGACAAACAGGATAATTGGGTTGATTGGTTACCAATTGCTCATATAATTCAAAGAGACAAGCATTTACTCAAAAGACCCCTTTTGAAATAACTAGATCTTATGAGCCTCACATGGGATTTGGACAACACTTGTTCAAGGCTCCAGCTGCAGAAGATTTCACCAAACAAATGGAAGGTACAATTGAACAGACTAAAGTTAACTTAGAAAAGGCTCAGCAGAGAATAAAGATGCAAGCGGATAAACACAGATCAGCTGCACCCAGCTACTCTGTTGGTGATAAGGTATGGCTCTCAACTGAGAATCTAAAATTGACTTGTGCCTCTAGAAAACTATTAGAGCAATGACTTGGACCACATTAGATCATTAAACTAATAGGGGATAATGCTGTCAAACTCAGACTGCCAAAATCTATGAGAATTCATCCAGTTATTAATGTTTCTCACATAAAGATCTATAAAGAGTGACTTGAAGGGCAATCTACATACCTTCAAACCTGGACCTGTGCTAGTCATAGAGAAGAGAGAAATAGAATATGAGGTTGAATATTTTGCAGACTCAAGATGGAAAGGTCAGCACCTTGAATATATGTATAGTACATTGGAAAGGATATTCATAAGAGGATTGTACTTGGGAACCTATCAAGAACCTTGCAAACTCAAGGGAAGCAATCAAGGAATTTCACCAAGTACACCCTAGCACATCCAGACATTTTAATATGACTGCTATAGACTTTTATAATTTATTTGCATTCTGTAGAACTTCAATACCAGAGGTGTCATCATCTCATCTACCCTTCAATCATCTGGAAGTCAATTTATAGAGAGGGAATAGTGTTACAAATGTGAATAACATACTACTAGAAAGCCCCATGGCTGCCAGACCAGTAGAGGACAGCATATTTACCATCAACAAACTTATGTACAAAGAGCAGAAGAAGCTAGCTAATGGTTGCCAAAATTGCATACTAACTGATGTACTCATGGTACACCTTGGTGGCTGTGCAGTACTTATCACCCCAAATTGTCTAAAATCAGTACTATACACCACAGAGGGCTGGAACTACCAATAAAACACTCGAGACACCTAGATTATAGCTGAAAGTACCTTTAGAGTATATTTTGAGTGTTTCTACTTCAAAACTTGGGCTTACATAAGCTGCTGAACATACACTGAACATATGTTTGAAACAACCCTAAACCTCTGAGGTGTAGCCATCAAGAGGCAATAGCAGTTGCCCAAGAAAAGTGTCTTGTTACTCTTGTGGTAACCTTTACCAAGGTAGTCTTGACTAGTCTGGCTTATTGACTAGGAACCAGAGGTATGGAGTGATAATAGATCTTATTGTTAATAGGGGAAACTTCAGAAAGACTTGGTTAGAGTCTCCTGGCTCTACATGGGTCGTATATATACTGTATCTATGTTTGTATCTATAGATATCTCATCTAGAGATATCCTGTATAGTCCATGAGGTAGCAATGCATATTTAATAAGTAAGAATGGAAGAGAAGCATAGATGTGGTAGAATGAAAGACATAGCCTTATGCCTCAAGCATCAAGTGTGGTTTGTCTATAATTATGACTTATAAAGATAGAGGTCATGATGATCATGAAGTGTGACTCCATCAAGAGTAATAATTGTGAAGTTGTGAAATAGTGAAATCATGAAATGTGACCAAGTGCACATGTGAAGATGTGAAGATGTGAAAATAAAGAGTAATCAGTAAAACCAGTACTGATAAGATAAAGACTTAAGAAATGAATATCCATGTCCTTAGTTCATATTTGTAGTACTTGTAGCTTCAGTAATTGTAATGCACTATAGTGTAGAGTGCACCTGTAACAATGTTTGACATGTTCAGTGCCTCATGTTACAGGTGCACTTAATGCTATAGTGCATTATGATTACTAAAGCTACAAGCACTATGAATACGGACCATGGACACAAATATTCATTTTCTAAGTCTTTATCTTATCAGTACTGGTTTTACTGATTACTCTTTATTTTCACATCTTCACATCTTCACATGTGCACTTGGTCACATTTCACAATTTCACAATTTCACAACTTCATGATCATCACTCTTGATAGAGTCATGCTTCACAATTATCACAACCACTATTCTTATGAGTCATGATCATAGATGCACCACACCTGATGCTTGAGGCATAAGGCTATGTCTTCCATTCTACTGCATCTATGCTTCTTATTCACATTAGATCCACACCTTAGACATGTGTTTATACTTCTCTTCCATTCTTACTTATTAGATATGCATTGCTAGCTCATGGACTACACAGGATATCTCTAGATAAGACATCCATAGGTACAAACATTAGTAGAGTATATATATGACCTTTGTAGAGCCAGAAGACTCTAACCAAGTCTTTTCTGGAGTTTCTCCTATTAACAATAAGATCTATTATCACTCCATACCTCTGGTTCCTAGTCTATAAGCCAGACTAGTCAAGACTACCTTGGTAAAGGTTACCACAAGAGTAACAAGACACTTCTCTTGGGCAACTGCTATTGCCTCTTGATGGCTACACCTCAGGAGTTTAGGGTTGTTTCACCTCATAACAATTTGAAGCCACAAAATTAAATCCTCAAAATTATATGGACAGATTCCTAAAAAGATTCTCTAGAGGACTGTCTATTTGGATTTGCAAAATATGCGGACTAACTATGGGAAATGTAAACCACTGAACATAGTGGCTGTGCATTAGGTACCCCTGATCATATGCTACACAAAGGGCTCAACCAAAATATGGATTTCTGTCACTCTACATCAAATTTATTACCATGTGCTCTAGTACAGGTATGCCTCATGCAACACCTTACTATATTCACATTATACAGTTAACCCTATACCCTATACATGTACAACATATCCTAGACCACAACCATTTGCTACATGCCACACATAAGTCTAGAACTAGTCTAGAAACCTTCCTACTAAAGCTATATTGTAGATATAGTCTAGTATGCATGTATAACATGAAGTATACATGCAATATCCTAGCATAGCATATCTTAGATGTAGTATATACTTGTACAAACTGTAGAATAGTATATAAGGGATCCCCACAGCTCTAGAGGACACTAGTCTTGTCCTCTTTGAGTTTTTCTACTTGCTAGGAGGTTTAGGCTTGCTACTATTGTCTTATAGCTCAAACAGCTGATCCTTCAGTGGGTTAGTTGTTTCAATAATAATAGAATCCCCTGAACTTGAAGGAATAGGCATTTTCATAACACCAGCTCAGATGATCAATAGATCTAATTCAAATAAAAACAACAAATCAGCTGTATCTCCACAGTAGCATGTGAGCATTCAGATAATGATATTGTGGCAGTTTGTATTGCTCATCACAGTAACATTCTGTGTCTACATGAACTGCTATTATATGGTCTAGAGTTGGTGATATTGTTCATACAGGTCAAGATGCTCTCTATAACATAGTGCTTTGTAGTATAGTGAAAACAATCAATTGACATGGATGTAAGATACATGAGCATAGGATGCAATAATTGCATAATAGATGGATGTAAGGGGGAAAAGAATGAAGAAAGGAGAGGAGTGGAAGGGAGTGAAAATGAGCATATATCAACAATGATAGGTCAGAATGACAGAAAAATGTAAAGGTGCTATAGCCATGATAGTTGATGTAAATCCTGTTCCTGGGCAGGCAAACCATTCACATCAGCTGCATGCACTTTGGAGCTCCTCTCATTGCTAGGAAACATTCAATAATCTGCTTGAAGAGTTTTAGTAAAGTTTCTGTTGAGCACAAGATGATCAATGGTGAATTGATACTTGCACTAGCAACATATTTTTCCTGTTCTTTCTTATGAAGCTCCACAGATGGAAAGTTCTTGAGCTTAGTATGCATTTCATTAAAGAAAGTATTGACAAATTCCCACTATTGATTATCATTTCAGAGTTGCTCCTTTTGCTGGAAATTTTCATTGGAGCCATCAGTAGACTCCATCTGCTCCTGAGCTGCCACCTTCCTAATGAGAGACTCAGCAACCAGCTTGTTAAACAGTAGCATGTTCTGATGCTAAATCAAGGTGAGTATATGATGGAACATAGATACTTTTGTGCTTACAAGGAATGCAATGCATGTCCATTGGGTAAATGTTACCTCAGTAGTGTCATTCTGTGTGAGTAATTGCCCAAGTTCTGAGATATACATCTCCTTTGTAATACTGGTTGCAATCTATATAATCCACAAAATATAATTAGAAGTATATCTAGATATAACTGAATCAAGTACTCTTGTCTTTGTTAATGATCATTGTTTTATGAGGATGTTCCTCATTATGTCATTGGTGAGCTGCATAATCTCCCAATCCTCCACAAGTGCAGAAGGCATATTGAAGGCATTTAAGTGGCTTCTGATAAAGCCCTAGGTCAAATGTATTAGTGTATTTTCCACTGGCAATAGTGCTTGTATACATATTTAAAGTTGATCTGGAAGGCCATCAATGTACTTGGTGCCAACAGACAGGTCTGCATATGATCTCTGAGTATGATCTATATATGATATGTGTTAGATGTAAATATTCAAACAAATAAAAAATGTCTACTCTAAACAGGTTCAGGTGAACAAGGACCTGGAGTTCATCCTTGGCTCTTTCATACTCAAGTGCCAAAAGTGTTCCTTGCACCATGATTAGCATCTAGGAGATATTGTACTAGGTGTCTGATTTTTAGTAGACTATCACAAGCAGAAATAATCACATACCTCAGCAAACTAATCTAGTGTGTCCTCTTCAAGGTTGAGTTTCTGGCAGATGTTGGCAGCATGAAGCTTCTTTTGTTTTAGTAGGCATTCTGCTATTAGATCCTCCTGAAATAGCAAGCACTACTATCATTGGGCTAGAGTAAATCTAGAGAGAGTTTCTGGGAAAGAATTGGAACTTCTAGGAAAGAAGAGGTCATCTTGCAAGTGCTTGGGGGAGAGAGAGGGATGCAGAGGTGAAGATGATGTTCCTTGCCCATATCTGGCAGCATGCTCCACTCAAAAGCATGCCAGAAGACTCATTCTAAGGGTTGGTTGAGTGAAGAGTAAGAACAACTTTTCATAACATGCTGTTAAAAGAAACAAGGTTGTGGGAAGTGTTTTGTTGTGACAGGGCACATCTCATGACACATACCAGACACATGGACAATGATTGATTGATTGCAGATCTATACTCTATAATAACAGAAGCTACTAGAATTATAGGTGGAGTTCTATGACATGCTGCTTTCATCATAAGGTGTATCTGAAGTGAAAGATGGCACTGCCACATAATATCCAGTCTGGCATGGATTTCTATACAGCACTGCAGATGGGATAGGAGGCAGTCTATAAGGGATAGAAGGAGAAATATATGGAATAGGGAGTGCATGCACTAAATAGTACATAAAGACATATATAGTGTGCTGGGATGAAGGATGTGATGATGAAGATTTAATAAAGCTATGAGCATAATGATGTGTTAATGATGTAAAGCTAGAAATCTGAATGAAGATGGATGAGTGTGAAAGATCTGGTACTTTAGCCTTTCCTTTGCCCTCTTTTTGGTTGATAAAAAGCAGGCTACTCAGCTTGTGATAATTCATCATTAGTAGTAGTACTAGACACTTTGCTACCTCCCTTCTGTGACTGAAGTATCTATGCTACATGTAAGCACACCAGAGAGTGATCAAAAACAATTGAAGCATAGATCTGGTTGTAAATTGCAGATGGGACAGCAGCTTTGATCCATTAATAATTATGAAGTGAGGTAGTATTGATGATATAGGTGTTAGTTGGTGCATGGTCAATGAGATCCTTGATTTGTGATGTAATTAGCTGCTTTTGTTTCTCATTAACAGCCCTTGTAGAAGTACAGGTGGAATTAATGCAGTCATGCTGAACATTAATGACACAAATTACATCCTAGTTTACATGACAAAATCAATCCAATAAAAAGTGAAGAACACTGGAAATGAATGGCTTACAGAAGGGGCAATAACAATTTTGTGTTCCTGCACTGAATACTTGACACAAGGAACATGTAACCAAGCATGCAGATTGGAGAGGAACTTGAGGAGGCTAACAAGAACATGAGTGATGATATGCTTCTCACATAGAACTAAAATTCCTCTGATTCTTCCAATCTGATATCTATCATCATACTTGACAATGACATGAGTTCCAATTATGAATTTGTCTCCTTAAGCTGCTATAAATAACATAGCCTTGTGGAATGAGATTTCTTGCTGCATAGCAGGGACTGTTGACAAGGTGCATTTAGATTTTCTTCCAGTCAATTAGGTGTACTATGGCATCCCGGCTTCAATGTATTGGAAAGTATACTACACCTTCAGAGGAAGGTAAGGCTTTGTGAAGTAAAAGTGGAGCAAAAGAACTTATCAACTTCTTGAACTTCCAGTTTAGAGAAACTAAGCAAGCAACATTGATGAGAGTGTTTGTTAAAGTATTTAAGGGCCTTGAGACCTGCTTTGATTCACTTTCTTGCCATAGAATCATACCAGACTTCATCTGTGACAATATGTTTAATATTTTCTAGCTCAGCAAAGAGTTAGCAAGCATTATGGCTTGATATTTGATGATTGCTATAAATTGCTGCAAGATGAAAGATGTGATTGAATGACTCATAATGTTCAGTTGAGAATAGAATTGCAGGGCCAAATCATCAGATAAACATGAAAAGATGGACAAGAAAATAGAACTTGGCCTTCATCACCAAGACACTTGGTGCACACTGTGCACTAATGGTTAGAAAATTATTGATGACATGCAAGAGTGTTGTCTAGTAACTGTAGTCAATATTTAACTCATACAAGTGTTCCTAGAGAGAGTAGATACTTACAAGGTATGATTCTATATCTTCAATGAATGTATATCATAGAAAAATGATAAGTTTTTCAATAATTGACCAACCCTGTAGGACAGTGTCTGAGATAAGGTCATAGATCAGGTATGGTATAACTTGAGCAAGGCTCTTGAAGTGTTTTTCAACAAGACTACCCTTATATTTCATGATATAGTCAGCATTGAGAATGGGTAAGTTAAGGCCATCTCTGTTAACAGATTTCAATTGTGTCTGAAATAATTTTAGTGTCTGGCATTTTTTAAGAATGTAAACAGATTTCCTCCAAAAGTACTTAATGACATCCAGCAATATCATATAAAGGATCTCTATAGGAGTGTCCTTATGAATATTTAATCTAGACATTTTGAGAAGCAGATTAATGTGGTTGTCAAGTGATTGGCTGTCAAGCAAGGCATCCAACTTGCTATTTAAATGCATAGTAACCTCAGTGTCTGATAATGCACATTCATCAGTAGTTTGCTTCCATGGCACTTTGCTAAGTGCCAGGAGGTATTTCACAATCACAGTGCTTGCATTGTTACAGATGTCAGATTGACTAATGGCATGCTTGACCTTGTCAGTATCATCAGAGAGCTTGACAAGCTGAATCTGATGTATAATTTGAGTGTGTGTGTCTTTCAGTGTATGTAACTTGCCACACTACAAGAAATTAGTGAGTACAGTAGAAGTAAATGTTCAAATATCTAAAATATACCATTACAATGCAAATAATATACTACTAGAAAGCTCCATGGCTACCAGACTAGTAGAGGATGATACATTTACCATTAATCAATATGTATACAAAGAACAGAAGAATCTAGCTAATGGTTGCCAAAATTGCATACTAACTGATGTACCCATGGTACACCTTGGTGGCTGTGCAGTACTTATCACCCCAAATCGCCTAAAATCAGTACTACACACCACAGAGGGCCGGAACTACCAATAAAACACTCAAGACACCTAGATTATAGCTAGAAGTATCTTTAGAGCATATTTTGAATGTTTCTACTTCAAAACTCGGGCTTACATAAGCTGCTGAACATGCACTGAACATATGTTCGACATGTTTGGTGCCTCATAACAATTCGAAGCCACAATATTAAATCCTCAAAATTATATGGATAGATTACTAAAAGGATTCTCTAGAGGACTATCTATTCAGATTTGCAAAATATGTGGACCAACTATGGGAAATGTAAACCACTGAACATAGTGGCTGTGCAGTAGGTACCCCTGACCATATGCTACATAAAGGGCTCAACCAAAATATGGATTTCTGTCACTCAACATCAAATTCATTACCATGTGCTCTAGTACAGGTATGCCTCATGCAATGCCTCACTACACTTGCATTACATAGTTAGCCCTATACCCTATATATGTACAACATACCCTAGACCACAACCATTTGCTACATGCCACACATAAGTCTAGAACTAGTCTAGAAACCTTCCTACTAAAGATATATTGTAGACATAGCCTAGTAGGCATGTATAACATGAAGTATACATGCAATATCCTAGCATAGCATATCTTAGATGTAGTATACACTTGTACAAACTGTAGAATAGTATATAAGGGATGCCTCCAGCTCTAGAGGACACTAGTCTTGTCCTCTTGGAGTTTTCCTACTCGCTAGAAGATTCATATTCACTACTATTGTCTTATAGCTCAAACAGCTGATCCTTCAGTGGATTAGTCATTTCATATAGGCTATATTCTATGTCTGTTTTCTTCTCTACAGCTGTACCACCAACTTTGCAAGTGTGTCAAAGGTAGTTACAACTCAATCTGCTGTAACTACACTCCTTGGCCTATATAGGATTGTTGTCTGCAATGATCAACTTATATAGGATGAGCATCACTTCATCTTAATGCTTGATATTGAAGACTATCACAGGGTCATCCATTGTGTTTCTATAGAGAATGTTAATGACAAGCTATATATAATTCATAGGCCAACTTACTGAATCAATTCTTTCATACCTTGCACAAGTTTCATGGAAGTAGCATATGGTGAAGCTAAGACAAATTTAATGGTGAACTCCTCATCCAACATCTGTCATGGTAGTAAACCATTCAATATATAAATCACATGATGCTTATTTTATTGCTTCAAGATATTCTTCAAGACAACATCCATGAATACAATCAAAGGCACAGCATAAACTATTTAACCACCTGATTTCTTCCAGAGTAGATTTGGCATAAGTTCAGAGAATTCAATAGAGGAAGCTATGATGTGAATTTGAAGATCAGTACTTATTCTAAATTGTATGACAAGCCTATAAAATGGATTTTTAACTCTCTAGTCTAGCACTGGAGATCTTTGAATGTGTTAAAGAATGTTGAAACTAATATGATGATTATCTCCAGATCAACTAAAAATCCTTTCTATAACAAGCAAGAATAATTAATCAATAAATAATGGCTATTGATAGAACAGACTGCATTTTTCAGAACCTTATAGTCCAGTGCAAAAATCATTAGCTTGACAGTCTCATCTTCTGGTGACATTCTTACTTGAAAAAACTTCTTTGAAATGAAGTACTCACCAGACAATTGTTGAAAAGTTTCATGCAAAAAATAGATGGCATGGTTAACATGGACATATGAAGGTGCTATATCATCAGAAAGATCATCCAACATCTTACTCCTATGATATACTTGCAACATGCTACTCTGCCTATCCTTGAGATATTCTTGCATTGTGAAGCAGGTGAGTGGGTTGGCAAAATCCTGTGTTCATCATCAACTAAGCACTTTTTAGCAATTTTTACATACCATTGCAATCACCTTGCTAATGGCATTTAGGTAGAATATATTTCCTAAGGTAGCTGAGTTCCATGATACATTCTTGTGCCTTTTTCATGGCATACATTGATGGCACCTCAAGTGCTTCAAGGTCCTTTGCCCACCTAAGCATAGCTTTTTTCTATGTATGTGAGAATTGGAGATGAGAAAAACTAAAAGAAAGGTGGATCAAGAATTCCTATTCATCCATTAGTTAGGTTGATCACAACAACCTTCTAAATTCACCAGCAATGATTTTCAGAGATAAAATAGTTTGTCAGAAGAGGAAAATAAAGCCATCTTAGACTTAGCAGGTCAAGAAGCCTTATCTGTGGTATCTATATATTCACTGATCAATAAAGGGACATTAATATTAGAGGAAAATGCTCACCATCAATATTAACATATACAGTGGCTCAAAAAACTGTCTGGATGTTTGTATATTTTGCACTAAACACAATGGTCTGCAATAATCCCTAAATCTAGCCATAATATCTTGATATATCAAATATAGTATTTACTCTTGGCTTTTAATAGGTATAAGAATCAAGTCATTTGGATAAGATTTGATGAAATGGCAGCCATTTCAAAATGATTACTCATCTGGATAGTTTTTTGACTTTATACAAATCTAAGTATTTAATACTTGGTATGATCTCCTTTGGCCTTGATAACTGCTTTAATCCTTCTAGGTATACTCTTTATCCATTTTTGACACTGTTCCATAGAAATCTTCCCCTACTCCTCCACTACCCTACTCCATAGTTGATGAACCACTGTAGAAGCACTTTCATAGGCTGATAAGCACCTTTTGAGGTGATTTCAAGAATGTTCAATAGGATTGAGGTCTGAAGATTGTGCAGGCCAATCCAGAAGCTTGATTTTCCGCTCTTCAAACCACTTTTAAGCTCTCCTAGAGGTATGCTTGGGATCATTGTCCTGTTGAAAAATAATGTCTTCATCTGGAATTCCAGATTTCTTCATACTTTGCAATAACTCCTCCTTCAAAATTGCCACATATTGCTCAGCATCCATTCTTTCCTTCACCTCACTCAAGATTTCAACTCCATTCCATCCTATACAACCCCATACCATCAGTGAACCTTCTCCAAACTTAACTGTATCTTTGACCTCTCTAGCAATCAACCCCTCCTCTTTCTTTTTCCATACATATTCCTGCCCATCTGATCTAATCCTATTGATTTTGGTCTCATCTGACCATATAACTCTCTTTCAGTCCTCTATAGTCAAATGTTGGTATTTATAGGCAAAGGCAAGCCTTCTCTTTCTATGTCTCTGGGAGAGTAGAGGCTTTTTCTTCTTTACCACAGCTTTGAGAGAGGCTTCTTTAAGGGCATTTCTTACTGTTTGGAAGCAAACAGGAGTATCAATGATGAAATTGATAAATTGAGTGGCATTAACAGCATTTTTGGCCTTGTCAGTAATGATTCGTTGAACAATAGCCCTTTTATTGATAGAGGTAAGCTTTGAAGAACACCATAAAGTCTAGGCCTTTCTGTTTGAAGTTCCTAAAGGACCTTATATACTGTGGACTTTCCTAGGCCAGTTTGGACAGCAATCTTTCTAGAGAAAAGGCTCATGGAGGAGAGAGAGATAATGTTGTTCCTTTGAAAGGTGAAAATGGCTTTCATGGTGATGATGAAAAAATTAGCATGAAATGATGGAATGTATATATAGTGTCTGGCATTTAGTTACATAAAGGTGACATAATAGAAGCATTACCAAAGAGATGTAATTAT
>JBBPTP010000115.1:15850-35852 GCA_038094195.1 Pulveroboletus aff. carminiporus | reverse complement strand
GTCTGTGGTCGGGATCTTTGTCCATCCGTCATCGTCGACTCGGCCAATTCCCCCGGACGCATTCCGTTTCCCGACGCCGTGCCCGAAAGTACTTGAGGCCCGTCAGGGCCGCGCCAGTTGACGACAGCCTGGTGCCGCGAGCGCATGTCTTCGTAAAAGTCCATCGCTTCGTTCATCTTGTTAGCCTGTGCCTGCTTGTCGTCAAGCCAGCGCTGGAGGAGTTTGGCATTATCCTTTGTGAGGATCTGATTACGCTCCTCGATCTGGCCAAGCTCAAGCTGCAGCGTGTTGATTTCGTCGTGAAGAACCTATCAAAGTGACATCATGGGCCTCGTCGGGGACTCGTAATCGGATGCTTACTTGTGCTGTGCGATCTTTCTCCGTCATCAATTCATTGTGTTGGTCGACCTTTCTTCGCAGACGGTCTATTTCTTCTCGTGCCTTGCGAAGGTTGTCTGATTCGATGCGAGACAGTTCCTCTTTTTCGCGGAGGGTCTCGTTCATTGCGAGAAGGCGTTGGGCGTTCTGGCCCTGTGTCTTGT
Organism: Pulveroboletus aff. carminiporus; assembly: GCA_038094195.1. Classification (NCBI taxonomy): domain Eukaryota; kingdom Fungi; phylum Basidiomycota; class Agaricomycetes; order Boletales; family Boletaceae; genus Pulveroboletus; species Pulveroboletus aff. carminiporus. Next base: position 35,310 of record JBBPTP010000115.1, on the reverse strand, counting down.
ACACCGAGGCAAGTTCGTCACGGAGGGAAGATATCTGGGACTCGAGGGATGCCATGTAAGCTGCGCGCACGGGGTTCCTACACGAACGAAGGTGAGGGCAGTGCGTGACGGGGGGGAAGTGACGCACTCTTCGCCAGATGCGGTACCGGGTATGTATATCGTTGAGCTGGACGGATTGGCGCGAACCGAACCGACAGCCTTGAGGAGGGAGGCATTGCGCTCCTTGAGCAGCTTGGTCTGTTGTGCTAGTCTGCGGTCTGCTTGGACGATGAGTGGGGTGGTGTAAGCGGGGACAGAGTACGGACATTGCTCTATGATGGATGCGAACGCGTTCTGCTTGACATTGCGTTCTGCGAGACGAAGGCGTATCTGTTCCTGCCAGGAAGGCTCTGCCATCGTGTTGTTGGCAATCCTTGGGAACGGCTAGGGTTAGGGTTAGGATTCTCGGAACATCGGCAACTTGCGAGTGATGTTCCCACGGTATGTAGTGTTTTCGACTCGGACTCGCGCCGCAAGAGCAAGTCCAAGGTCATTCCCTCTCCCCAACGATGGGCGTCGTGAGTAGCTGCTGCGACTCCTGCTGTGCGTGTCCTGCGCATACATCCAGCTTTTTCGACCTGACACACAACTTGACCCAGTCCGTTCACGTAGATCTCAACAATACGAACCCCTCCTTTTGGAGAACGAACGTGAAGCAGTTGCCGACCTGCTCCAGTATCTCGAGAGTGTGTCATGAACCCATTCGTACAGCCCATGTTCCTAACTTTACCCTCTCCAGATCGCACAACGACCAATTTCTTCCAGGGATCTCCCCTCACCGCCCTAACAACACTCTCTTTCTCCGACAATGTTGACCTCCAACGCAGTGCTGCACTCGCATTTGCAGAAATAACAGAGAAGGAAGTCCGTCCCGTCGGTCGCGACACCCTCGATCCTATTCTCTTCCTTCTCTCTAGTCAAGACACCGAAGTTCAACGTGCAGCCAGCGCTGCTCTCGGTAATTTGGCAGTAAACAGTACGTTCTGCTCGTGTTTCTTACATCCTGTGCATGTGGATGATTCCTCCGCAGCTGACAATAAGCTCCTCATCGTTAAGCTTGGCGGCCTCGAGCCCCTCATTAGACAGATGCTCAGTCCAAACGTGGAGGTCCAATGCAACGCGGTCGGCTGCGTAACAAATCTTGCAACGCATGGTGCGTACATGTACCCTGTCTGTCTGTTTATCTTTGATGGATCATCTTCATTCCCACCCACGTGTAGACGATAACAAGACAAAGATTGCAAAGTCCGGGGCTCTCGTCCCACTCACTCGTCTCGCACGCTCTAAAGACATGCGAGTTCAGCGCAACGCCACCGGTGCTCTCCTCAACATGACACATTCTGGTACGTGATTCGATCCGACAGTAACCCCAGCAACCAACAATGCTGAATTACCTTGGTGAAGACGAGAATCGGCAACAACTCGTCAATGCAGGTGCTATCCCTGTATTGGTCAGTCTGCTAAGCTCCATGGATACGGATGTGCAATATTACTGCACGACAGCACTTAGTAACATCGCTGTCGATGGCGCGAACCGCAAGAAGCTTGCCCAAACTGAGCCGAAGCTAGTTACGAGCCTTGTTACGCTCATGGATAGTCCCTCCCTCAAGGTGCAATGCCAAGCTGCGTTGGCACTTCGGAATCTTGCCAGTGACGGTCAATCTACGTCTTGCATGTCCCACGCATTCACTAATCCTCGGGCATCGTTGTTACAGAGAAATATCAGCTAGAGATTGTAAAAGCCGACGGTCTCAATTCCCTTTTACGCCTTCTGCAATCAACCTACCTCCCCCTTATCCTGTCGTCCGCTGCCTGTGTCCGTAATGTCTCGATCCATCCCCAGAATGAGTCGCCGATAATCGAGTCCGGTTTTCTTCAACCCTTGATTAACCTCCTTTCGTTCAAAGACAATGAAGAAGTTCAATGTCACGCGATCTCCACGCTTCGTAACCTCGCTGCGAGCTCAGAAAAGAACAAGTTGGCAATTGTCCAGGCTGGAGCCGTACAGTCTATCAAGGAACTTGTTCTTGAAGTACCGATGAACGTACAGAGCGAGATGACGGCATGTGTTGCCGTTTTGGCCCTGAGCGGTAGGCGAAGCCTTCACCATGAGATGATGAAAGTTGACTTTCTGTAGACGAACTCAAGGGCCAACTTTTGGAGATGGGCATCTGCGAGGTCCTCATTCCTCTGACGAACTCGCCCAGCTCCGAAGTACAGGGTAATAGTGCTGCGGCTCTTGGCAATCTATCCTCCAAAGGTATGACCGTCACGCATTGTCGGAATGTGTCCGATAGCCTTTCTTTTTCCAGACGGGCGGACGGTCACAGACGACTACTCGGCATTTAATGACGTATGGGACAAGCCTGATGGTGGAATGCATCGATACCTTTACAACTTCCTGACAAGTCCAGATGCGACGTTCCAACACATTGCTGTATGGACGATTGTACAGCTGCTAGAGTCTGGAGGTACGGCATCGGGTTCGTTTTGGATCACGCTAACTGCTCATTGTCTCAAGATCCGCAATTGATCAGCAACATACGGAGTTCTGGACTATTGAACCCTCCGATCCGCCAGCTTGCATCGTCACGAACGCCGACACCGACCTCGTCCATTGGCACGCCTCGTTCACATCATTCTGCGTCACAATCGTATGCGGATACAGAGGCGGGTGAGGGGCAGGGGGAGATACAGTCGCTTGCAAGGCGCATCCTCGAGTTTGTAGACGGTGAGATTGACGGTGGTCTCCCGCGAAGTGCAGCTGGTTCGCACATTGGAGGGTCATCACTAGGGAGTTCGAATGGAAGGGAACACGAGGAGCTGAGGAGAAGTGTGCGAGAAGCATTTTCCGGATCGCACCATTGATGACCTTCGGAGTCAGTTGGTGACATGCGTCGGTTACGTGACCATCATTTTGCGGTTTCCCCGTCCTGTCTATTTTATGTTTTTCGACGCCGTTTGTTTGGGACAGTAGTCTTGTCGACGTCTTCAATTGTTCTCCGTTGACGCAGAAGCGAGACAATGCACAGCCGTGGACACTTGAATAGCTGACTTCAGTTGGCACGGCGATCACAACGGGTCAGTTGAGCTGCCCGCTGCCTCGTGTTCTCCTCACCGCGTGGTATCCGGACTTCCGCGCATCCATCGGCATACCTTCCTTGACCGCCCTCCCTGGTGCTGCCTGGCCCGTCCTAGATAAGGATTTCCGTGCGTCGCGTCCTTCCTTCGCGTCTCGTTATCTCTCCTCACCGCAGGCCAGCTGCCCTTGGGCTTCTTGTTACTTCCGTGTCTCTCCCAGGAGTCCTAGTCGACTTCCTTTCACCTGCTATTCGTGGAGCTCACGGCTACGCCGACCGTGTCTTCCATTTATCGGGTTCGTTGACCGGACCCAACGAGTCGCAGCCACCTGTCTTTTGGTTTCCCGACCTCGCTCGCTTTCGCCTTCCCCCTCAGCCCTTGGGCAACTGCGCTGGTGTCCCGCACGAACAAACCTCCATCGCTCGTAAACGTCACGCTGCAGCAACGATGCACATATCCGTGTCTCTCACTCTTATGCTCTCCATCTTCGCCCTCTTTCCATCACTCGTAGCTGCTCGCATTGCTTTCTTTTCTCATGCACACAAGGTCGCCATTAAGCGGAGCTCTAGTCTAGCACGCGACCTTCGCATAGCTCTCGGTGGATTCCTCGTCGCGCAGCCAGATTCTGCGCCAACACAGAACGTGTACTGTATCTCAAGCGGTGGTGATGGCGTCGTCGTGTCCAGTGGAAACGGGAGCTTGCCCTCTTCGAGTGGCACGTCTACGGCAAGTGGCTCTCAACCTGCCACAACGTCTTCTTCCGTCCCACCCTCGCCCTGGAAACCAATCGCTACATATTCGGGCTCCACGTTCTTCAATGGCTGGACCTTTTTCACCGGAGCCGATCCGACCAACGGAAGTGTCCAATACGTAGATCAAGGCACGGCTCAAAGTGCTGGACTTGTCGAGATCAACAAGGCTGGAAACGCGGTAATGAGGGTAGAGACGACACCTACCGTACAGACCAACAGAATGAGCGTGAGGATCGCCACAAATTCGTCCTTCACGGAGGGATTGGTAATTCTTGATGCCGTACATATGCCCACAGGGTGTGGGACGTGGCCTGGTAGACGTCTTTTGCCTTACAAGTGCTGCTGGAACTAACACTCGACTACATCACAGCGTTCTGGACAAACGGACCAAACTGGCCTAACGACGGGGAGATCGATATCGTCGAAGGTGTCAATAACTACACGAATAATCAAGCCACGATCCACACTGGTGTTGGGTGCAGCCTCCCTACCTCCAACTCGACTCAGCTGGGCATCACGGGCACTATTGTGGGGGGAACCGATTGTTCTGCTGCGCAGTCAAACAATGCAGGTTGTGGCACACGTTCCCCTAGTAGCACTAGTTTCGGTAACGGCTTCAACTCGGTCGGCGGTGGTGTTTATGCTAGTGAGTTGGTCGCATACGCTCAGCGGACAAGTAATGCTAATGGTCTGGTGACAGTGTACTGGGTAAACAACGTGGGGATCAAAGTCTGGTACTTTCAGAGGGGTTCAATACCCAACGATATCACAGCTGGCGCACCACAACCGCAAAACTGGTCCACTCCTATGGCATTCTGGCCTAACTCGAGTGGTTGTAATATCTCCAACATGTTCAAAAGCCACAGTGCGATATTCGATACTACACTTTGGTAAGCGTACGGTCTTCTTGCAGAGCAGCGGAGATCGTGACAAACAGTGTGCAGTGGTGATTGGGCCGAAGGTGTCTGGGGTAGCACTGGTGTACCCGGGCAATCAGTCAGTTGTCAGCAGCAAACTGGATTTTCGACTTGCGCTCAGTTCATACAGGCGAGCGGATCATCGTTCAACGAGGCCTGTGAGTCATCCACATTAATCTATCGTCGCAGCACTCAGCGGGGTTCTCGGCAGATTGGGAAGTATCAAGCGTCAAGATATACCAAGATACATCTTCATGATCGATACGATTGGTGTAGTCATGCACGTGTAGAAGCACACTTGTCGAACACGATACATCTGTATCTCGTAGAAACTAGATAATTTAATTGTAGCATTATTTAAAAAATTTCCTGCGGTATCACTACTGGAGCATGGAAATTGCAAGCCAAGAGGAATGGCACTTTAGGTTGCCAGCCATCTGGAAAATTCATGCGATTTCAACGGGAGGTTTGAGAACTCCAACCTGTAATCATCGCTAGGTGCTATCCAAACAGTCACCCGTACAAGATACACCATGGATTGAATGACCACATTCCAATCTACGATCTTCCACCCTTCCTCTTCTTATTTACTACTTTGAAACCCCACTCCTGTTGTACAGGCTTCGGTTGCGTCTTCACAACATCAGCAATGGACACTGGTTTACTGTGCGCGCCTGAAGCATTAGCGGTCCCGCGCCGGCTTGTGGCATCAGCCTTTCGCTTGTTGACGTATTCTGACGCAAAACGGCGCCCGTCGAGGGTCGTACTGTTTGCATAGATGAGATCGGAGATGATCTCAACAGTCGACTGATCAGGGTCAAGAGGGAAAGAGAGCAGCATCGACGTTATTTCTTCCACTGAGTGAATTGGGATATAAGGCTCCCCGTATAAGTCGAAATGGGTCTCAGTGCACTTACGATTCACCGAGCTATTCAATCCTTTGAGCGACTCGCTTAGCCACTTTAAAAAATCCTGGGATGGTGTAACGGGAAAATCTTCCGCGCGCGAGGTTGTTACTTTCACGGTGGTGGCGACGACCTGACGGGCCGCTGAACCATTGGGACGTAATGTTGTTGTCGGCGCGGAATTGTTTACGGAAGTGTTGACTGCTGGGCGAGGCGTATTCGTTGCAGGAGGGGTGGGTTTACCGTTAGGACCCACGGTCGTCCAAGAGCCACTTGTGGCTTGGGCGCTAGGTACAACCTATATGGGCCATCAACGAGCCGTTCCAAGGTAACAGCATTGGTATACCTTAACAGTGGTATCTGCGTACACCCGACGTGCAGCTGCAGACGCCATGCTCTCTTTTGTGACCAGCTTCTTCCTCCTTTCTTCTTCTTCCTGAATCTCCTTCATGGTTTTCTTAGCTGTAGCTGCAGGGGTTGCATTTGTCCATACAGGGGCCGTTGGCGTTGTGGATATCGAACTGTTTGTCGAGGACTCCTTGGGCGGTATCAAATTTCGAGTACCCACTTGCGATGTGGGCAGTCCCCAAGAAGATGTAAATAGTTGGCTCTCCTCAGCGATAGAACCGCTACTGACAGCAGTGTTCGCACGAGCCAAGCGTTCTCGCTCTCTCTCAGCAGTCTTGCGCGCTTCAGCTTCCTTTACTTCTGCTTCTTGGATTTCCCTCAAGCTCATCGTTACACCGGCCCCCTTCTGTCTTTTGGAGTCATCTTCGACAGCCCAGACAGGCTTCAGTTGGACAGCTGGAGGTGTGGGGCCAGAGGGTTGATCTCTGACTACGTTTGGAGTAAGTGGGGAAACTGCCTTGGGAGCGGGAGCCTGGACATCGCGTGTCGTCGACTTGCGCCTTGCCTTGTTTGGACCTTGAGTACCCGGCGGCGTAGGTACAGAAGTAATGACTGGTACGACAGACTGAGAGGCTGCAGTTGCTACACTAGCCGAGACGGGGTTTATTGACTCGATCTCGGCTGGTGGGGTGTTGGGTGGAAAGACAACATCCTCCGTAGGAGGAAATATAAGGTCATGTACACCCTTCTCTTCCTGCTGCTGGAGTTTGTCGTGTTCTCCAAGGTTACTAGAGGTAAGACTGTTTGGACCTGGCATTTCCCTCCAAACGTCATCCACAACAGGCAACGAAGCCATAAGCCAGGGTGAAGGGTCAACTGGCTGTGCCGGTCGAGGCGCTATCCATTCCGATGTCTGGGGTCGGGCAGGCGGTGCGACGGGCGAAGAAGTGGCCGGAGATTCGAAGGGTCTTGTACGTGTAATCCACGGTGAAGCGCTATTTGGTTGAACAGCAGAAGTCGGCGCCTGGGTGACATTGGGAACTTCCGCGGTCTGTGGTAGTAGATCGCCAAATGGTAAAATGGACTGGCAGTGTTGTGGTGCTGTAAAGGGAACAGAGGGAGATGGCGAGAACTGCGCTGGTGAACCATATTGTGAGCCAAGACCGTTCACGGTGTTATTATTAAACGACACCCCATCAGCTTCAGACGGCTGGCGCGTAATTGAGGAGTCATGATGATTATTGAGACTGGCCACACCGCTGTACGTCGCGTCGCCAAAACGTTCTTGGTTAATGTTGTGGACATGGTTGACAGGTAGGGGATTTCCTATCATGCCAGACCCTACGTCATTGAACCCATTAGAATAGCGATGCTGTTCATTGTCATTAAAACCTTGGCTGATTTGACCCGGCCCAGCTGACCAAGGAGAACTATCACTGCCACTACCATAAGAGTTGAAAGTGTCAATCGTGGGCGCCCTTCCTAAGGGATTGAGGGTTCGTGTATCCGAAATCGAATCTTGAAACGTTGCTCGTCCTCCAAAGGCCCGACTTCCAAAGGCAGGATCGCCGGAGTAGACGTTACCTCCTGCCCTACCACCGAACGTAGACGCATCCGGAGAGCCGTTTCCGTACCTGCCGGCACCAAAGGATGACGAAGGTGACTCAGTAGGAGAGGAGCCATTCAGGTATGAATCTAGGGTGTTCTGCATGGTCCGCATTGGAACAGGCTGGTATCCATTAAACACGTTTTGTTCATGAACTGGAGAGTAACTCTTCGGGGAATCCGTGCGAATGGCAAGGCCGGGTAGACCACCAGAGATTTGAGAGAGGAAGATCTTCCCTCCAGTCGCACGCCTTTCCAGTATTCCGACAGCAATCCAATCCGTATCGATGTGAGTGCGCTTCACGAGTAAGTCGGGGGTGAAGTAACCTTCATCAAACCATTTCTGCATCAGATCCGCTCGAAAGGGACCTGGATTTGATTTGATTGGCTGCGGCATGGATATTTGAACTTCGGGTCGGCTCACCTTGCACCTGACCCTGAGGGTCCAAGTATGACCATTCAATACTTGCAGGATCAGTCAGACCAGGAGGGGGACCAGATGGGGGAATGTTCGCAATGGATAAGACCCGTAGATCTAAATTAGGCTGATTCTGTGCTTCCCAGCCCATGTTTGCTATGCCCTGGCCCGCTGAGTCAGGCTCCGACAAAGAAACTTGGCCATCTGATATCACGTCCGATGGAGGTACATCAGAACCAGGAGAAGAGGGTTGGTCGATAACAGCGGCTGGCTCGCTATCGTGAGCATTAGCCGAGTGGTGTCCTGTACTTTCTTCCTCTTCCTTAATTTCTGAATGTCGAGCGTCTTCTTCTTTCCCCTCTCCTCGTGCCAGTATGCCACCACCAGCTCCAGCCACACCCGTTGAAGGCCGTCTCCTTGACCAGGAATCACCGCTGTTAAGAACCCCATCGAAACCGGAGCCAAAGCCGCCGATCCTATTGCGAGGTGAAGGAAGCGCGTCTCGAGGCGATGCCAATGTGCCACCTTGAATATTTGAGATAGATAGTTTGCGAGGCAAACCGAGTAAAGGTTGATCTTTTCAAGAACAAACGTTAGTGATAAAAGAGTGATAATTTGCTCCGATCCACCTGTACTGTCTCTCCTCCTTCCTAGAAAAGGGCCGTAACGCGTGGTATTATTCGTTGTAGAGTTTGAATGGCCCAAGCGCTGTCTATCGGATGGTGACGACAATGCGTTCGTCAAATCTGTTGACTGGCGCCGACGAAGTTCGGAATTAAGAGGCCCAGCGAAAAGCTAGATGCCTCGTGTGAGTGAATGAATGGTAAGACAGAATGCAAAACTTTGCCTGACCTTCTTTTCCACTTCGCTCATTTCACGAAGACCAGCCGGCTCATTCCCCACGTCACGGACGATACCCTCCCAGCGCTCCACTTCGAGATTAAGACCACCCCTTCCGCCACCTTCCCTATAGATTCTGAGCATCTCTTCTTTGGTGTATCTGAATGGGCGAGATTCGTCGCGCTTGTCAAGTTCCTGAGTCACTGGAGTGACGAGGGCAGAATAGGTAGATACACCGGGTTGCTGAGCGGTCGATACCGCCTGTGGTGGCGGAGATGGCGGGGCCTGGTGACGGGCAGGCATGTGTGGTTTTACACGCATCCACTCTGGACCAAAGTGCATAGTTGTAGTGGCCATTTTGCTGGATTGCAAAGGACGACTGGCTGGTTGTAGGATAGCAGATCTCAGAGGTTGTACTCAAAGAACGGTAAAACCACTTGTGGAAAACTCGCGTTTAATTACACTATCCATACCCCCGACTAAGCTTTAGGGCAGGTTCATTCTACATTAATCCTCCATCGATGCACAGGAAGCGCTGCAACAAGGTCGGTCAATACGCCACTCAGACCCGACACAACCTCACCTTGCAGCTTACGCGCCGTCGGGAGAATGTATCCGACGAGAAAGATTACCCCGAAAATCACGCAGATCGCAGAGACATAATAGTACCCGTCTTGCTCAGTCACACATTCTCCACTGATGTCAGCACAAAGCTCCTTCCCCCGTTCCGACACACATTCAGCGGCTGTATTGTACGTTAGCTTCTCATACTCTTGTTATATGTATCAGTTATACCTTTCACGAGTAGCTCCGTGTCCGCATCCTTGACTGTGCAATATGCCTCGCTAAAGTAGTCCACTCCTAGGAATGGTCAGTTGGAAGTCATCCGCGGCGGTGCACAAACCTTTCAGAACAAAATACTTTGGCCAGGTACCCCCCAGGTTTGTGAACGTATTGAGCAACTGTACAGATCAAAACACCTCCGGAATATTGGAAAGTCCTGATACTCACCGTCATGTAAGTTCCTCCAATCAGGGGGTCGGAGATCCTCGTGTGGAAGGCCGAGATACCTACGAATTGAATGGTACTGACGAGATTGATAAGGAAAAAAAGGAACCCTGCGTGAGGAGAGACGCTCACGATGCAAACCCCTGTAGAACAGTGTGTACCACCAGGTATGTGAAGAACCCATAAGATAGCGGCGGTGTTGGAAACCAATAAACAATAAACGTGGATATCAAAGCAAAAACCAACCGCGGCCAAAATGCCCAAATCCAGGGCCGCAATGGCCTATCCCCACTCGACCACTTGGCAGCAAGCCATCCACCAAGTATTTGAAACGGGAAGTCTATGAGAACCACGATGGCGAGGTCTTCGCGACCTAGTCCCTTCTCGATCATCTTCAGATTTGTGGCCGACTCATTCGCTTGGAACCCGATTTTGGCGAAGCAATGCATGACAATGAGAGCTTGTACGTCTATAGGAATGGCATGTAATTAATACTGACCACTTGAAAATCACCAGTACTTACGTCTCAATTTGCAAATGTCCCAGATGGTCTTATAGACGGATGAGACCGTCATTTCAGAATCATCGAGCGATTCGACCCCCTGAAATGGGGTCAACCACCCGATAAATGATTATTTGCAAATCATGCATACCTCCTTCTCGAAAAGGACGAGCCAGAAAGTGACGCCAAAGCACAGGAGGCTACAAAACTGTAGGTACGTGCTCATAGTCAATCGTGGTATTCCCCATTTTTGACTGAGGGGTACGTGAGGGGACACCGTAGCAAAAAAATTCTAACGTACGAAAATGCCTCGCTGTTGAGAGCAAGGAACACTGTGAAGGATGCAAAGAAGCCTGTATTCAAACCAATCGTCTGGCAAGTAGACGCGAAAGACAGGTTTTCTTGAGATAAAAGTGTCAGGGCCCAGCCATCCACAGCAATGTCTATTGCAGAGTGACGTGTTAATCAACCAGTCACAAGGAGTGACGAAACATGCCTTGGGTCGCAGAGAAAAAGACAAGGGAGGTAAACGCGAACGTGAGTTCGTATACGTTGTCTGCCGGCTGATGGAACTGAGGTCAAATAAAACAACATGGGATCGATGAACGAACATGCTCGAACAATCTCTCTGCATTTTTTGAAATGTAGAGCATTATGGAACCGATTATGAGCTGCATTGGAATGATCCATGACTTGCGCCGGCCGACGGCGGAAAAAAAAGTAGAGTCCACGATAGGAGACCATAGCAACTTGAGCGAATAAGGATAATTAGAGAGGGCAAACACCCCGAGCTGGGAATAAGACAGATGTTCTCGTAGAATGAATGGTACAGAGCCTCGAGTACCAGATTAGATGACGGATTGAGAGGGAAGGTGTGCATACCGAGTGCGAGGCCCAACTACGAGTGTCAGAATTAGCGTGACTTTGCCAGGGGGCGTGTTGTTACCCACCGGAATTCCTTGAATGAGGTCTGGGGGGAATGAGTTATGGGAGAAAGAGACGGGAAGGAGTGGACGGACAAAGAACGATGAGCAATGCCATTGCATTTCTGTCTCTGACGGAGAGCGTCTTGTTTTTTTTTGGGACATTGCCGAACGACGCTGGCTCGTCGTGTGCTGGCTCGTGTTCTCGGGACAAGAGAGAAAGCTGGACCTCATCGCGTTCAGCTGCGTCTGAAGGCCTTCTCGAGTGCCGCGTCGTTGTTTGGACACGGGGGGAAACACGGATACTATCCAGAGAGGACGAGACTGGTTTCTTGCGGTGAGGTCGCATGCTAAAGTCTGTTTGATCTTCCACGTTGAGGTCTGACCGGTGGCGGAGGCTGGGGAGATGAAGCTTCGCGGGTGACTCTCGACGATGAACAATTGACATGCTGTTCGACGCTGACTTGCGACTTGCCAGGTTGGCCGACACGTCACTCTTGATGGCTATAAGACCAATCCACTAGGAATGCGTCGACGCCCCTACACAAAGCACCCAGATGATGTCGGCACTTGGTCTCGTGTTCGCCCTGGGCCTTGTACTATGTCTTCTTCACTCCATCCGCCTCAGAATCTCTGCCACGCTCGCCTTGCGGCATATCCCTGGCCCCAAACCTCACTCTTGGCTATGGGGCCACGAGCAAATCCTCTATCATGCTTCACCTGGCATGCACTACGTAGAGTGGCATCGTAAGTTCGGCAAAGTCGTGCAGTTATCTGGTGCATTTGGTGTTCGTCTTTCCGTGCATCGAGTTCGTCTTACTCAGATAGTCCCCCAAAGCATCGCATTCTGTCCATCGCTGACTCCCGTGCCATTGACTACATCCTGGGGGAAGGAACATATCAGTTCCCTAAGCCCGAGGGCGTAAGGACATGGTTTCGTTTACTACTTGGTAAAGGCATTCTTTGGGTAGAAGGTGATATGTTTCTGCGATATGACTCGGGCTACCCTGACCTATTTTCCTTAGGGAAAGAAGCGCATGAAAGACAGCGCAAGACTATTGCGCCTGCATTGAGGTAATCCGATTTCAGAATGACACCAGTCCGTTTCCACTTGACTAATGTTTCAGTGCCCATTCTGTGAGACACCTGACGACACTATTTTATGAGAACGCCACGAAGGTGGGTTCAGCTAGTTCGATATATGGTCAAAGTTCACCTTTCGCTCGAGATGGTCGTCCAGTGGCAAAAGATTTTTGACGACTCTCAAACTACTGAAATCACAATTGACATGACAAATTGGGCTGGCCGGTTTGCGTATGTACTCTAACTGAGTGGCTGACAGATGTTCATACATATCTTAATAGCCTTGACACTATCGGGCAAGCTGCATTCTCGCACGATTTTGGTTGCCTGGACGGTCAACCGCATGCCCTTGTAAATGCTCTAGATTGCCTAACGAATCATGAGAAGACGCGATGGACGTTCTATATGCGTGCCCTCTTTTGGTTTGCTCCATGGATCTTACACCTCGGCAAGAAAGGTCACCTCGTCCGCAAGACTCGCGAGGAGCTTGGAGAATTGGCAGCGCTCATCTTGAGAGACGCGAAAATCAGTAACGACCCAGACAACAAGTCGTTGATGTCTTCAATGCGTACGCACAGGGGTGTTTCTCCTGGACCCTCGCTAACCAACAATCAGTGAGGGCGGATGGGTCATCCACGACACCACATTCATATGATGAGCAAATGGTAGCACAAATGCGGACAATCGTCTCTGCAGGCTATGAGCCAGTGTCTGCCACAATCGCTGTAAGTAGGGCCTCTCACCCGAGTGACGTCTCTACAGTCTAATCGTTGACGGTGGATAGTGGCTTTTTTATGAGTTGGCTATGGATTCCGAAAGACAGCAAGCTATCCGGAATGAGGTTTCTACGGCATGCGATCCATCATGCGACGCATTGAATGACGATTTCCCACTCCTGCATGCTTTCTTCATGGAAACATTGCGCATGCACCCCCCGGTGTTGGAAAACCACCACCAGGTTGCTTCGATCTATATCCCGCCCGTCGCTATGACTAATCGTGGCATTCTAGGCCTCCGAAACCATCGTGATTCCCTTATCAGAACCCCTGCCTGGCACCACTGACTCCCGCCTCATTATACCGAAGGGGACCATCTTGTTCATGCCCGTCAATGTGATTCAGAAGGATGAGTCGACGTGGGGATCCGACGCCGATGTTTTCCGTCCAGAGCGGTGGCTACAACGCAATACGCGAAACAATCGCGATCTATTCGCGTTCAGTCGCGGGTGAGGAGATTAATTCGGGTACTCGTCATCTCGTTGACCATATATCCAGCCCACGAGGCTGCCTGGGCAGGAAGTTTGCTGCTGCTGAAATTAAAGTGAGTGTAGAAGGTGAATCGTTATAGTAAGTTGATACCATCCCATGCAGGCCTTGACAGTTGTTCTCCTGCGTCAATTTTCATTTACGTGTCAGTATGACATAGAAAGCTTCCAGACATTCGTCATCCGGCCCAGGATCGTAGGAGAAGGACCGAGCTCCCTTCCTCTCCTCGTCCAGAGGATCGTCGACTGAGTTTTACTTACTGTATAGTCCTACATGACAATGCCAATCAAATTCCCTGTCATTTCTTCGTCTAGGTTTATGTGGGCGAGCCTTCGAGATAACGCAATTAGTTCCCTGCCTATGCACATCGACATTGAGCTACAAAGTATTGCAAACGACTACAGTCAAGCAAACGATGTCAAGACAGAATAAATATGCGTCGAAAATATGTATATGTAGTGGATGTAAATGCTGCCGAGCGTACATTCAATCCTTCTTCTGCTTTTTAGGCCTGGGTTTTTCCAAATCAATCTCCTCGGCTTCGTCGTCATCGTCATCGCTTTCCTCGTCCTCGGAGTCCATTTCATCTGATGGAACATTTCCGAGGAAGTAGTCGGTAGCTTCAACAAAGACTTCGTTGGCGATGGTAGTTCCAATCTAAGCACACATGAATCCTGTCATATAGACGTTTTGTAAAGCCAACCTACATCGAATGGATCCGAGGCAAGTTCGAAAAAGTTGAAAAAACTGCCAGCTTCAGCAGGCGTGCTGTCGTCTCCTTCCTCGTCTTCTTCCTCAACGCGAGGGTGTAATTTTGTCAGTGCGTTCTCAGGAACTTTCCAATTGATTTTATTCGCCTGAGTATATACGATCAAACAAGTTTTCGAAGTAAATATGGTCAGGCATACCGAAGGCTTGACGTCGCGAGCCCACGAGAAAGCAAGCATCGAGGGGGTCAAGCCATCCTCGTCAGACTGCTCACCAGCAGCCTCGGGTAGTGGTGTATACTTGTACTCTTTTTTCAGGACAGAGTCGGTGAAGTAAGGGTTGGATTTGAAATGCTACGTTGCGAATAAGTGTTATGTGCCACAAGGAACACGACATAAAACTTACAAACTCGATGGTGAAGCATCTTGGCTCGTTGGGATCACGTGCTACCCACAGATCTTCCAAGTAACTCAGGGCAATGCGATCAATGTTGTGTTGAGCTTGGAAGCCAATTAACGGATGGTTCATCAACGCAATGGGCCAAAACTTTGGTATCGCCTTAGCAACTTCGCGTCGTTTTTCATAAACAGGGCGAAGTGTCTCATGCCCACGACGCTCTGAAGGGAGCCCAGATTACATTTGGCCTCAACACCTCCAACGAAAATGCGACCCACCCAGAAGTAGTTCAGCGCGTTCGATTTGCTTTTGGACATCTTGCAATTTTTGGGCATCCTCGTCGCTGAGCTCAACGCTCTCAAGAGGGTTTTTTTCCGTGTCTGCGCCGGGGGAGGCGCGTTTCTTTCCAGACATCCTTGTACAACAAAGAGTGGGGTGCAATATGGTCTGGACGTGTTGGAAGTTTTGGATATATCTAAACTCCGCTGTTGCGCTCAACCACCAAATTAGGTAACAACTTGGGAATGAAAAACTTCTAGTAGAAGCCAAGGAGACACAAGCCCCAAGTCTAATCTACCCTTTGCTTGTTTCCCATCTCTATCTCCTCCATCTTACTCAATGTCAGCGTCCTTCTTCTGACTGTCGGAATCGCATTGGCTGAGAAAACCCTCCCTGACAAGCTGAATTTCTGGGCAAACGAACCCTTCAAGCCTTTGCCGTGGTGCGCAGAGCGATATCCTGGTCCGTCGTAGTAAATAATATCTGTCGGTGGTATCAGCCTTGGCCACGAAACATATTCGATGCCGTAGATCATGATGAATACGATCGCGCAAGTCACGACAACCAGCCAAAGCATGAAGTAGTAGAAGAGAGAGTAGTCTGCACCGAAAAGGTTTAGAACTTGCAAACTCCAAGCTATTTCTCAACTTACCCGAAGTTCTAGGCAATGTCAGACCAGCGCAGATCATGAACAGTGAAAAAGACATGACGTAAGGAACCTTTGACAGTAAATAAGCGGATGAGCAGTCACATAGGTGTAAACAACACACAGAACGGATGACCAGCGGCCTGGTGTCTGCCAACAAGGAAACAGCTGTAATTGGATTCTTTTGTGGTGTCCATGCCCCAGTCACGAGGTCAAAACCATCCTGCCTTGGCCCATCGAAATAATTGTTTCGGACATATCGCATTATACTCTTGTAACCATCTTCGGCTATACCCATCTTCGTTCGCTTGTTTGTTCTTGTGAAGTCTGTCTTTAGAGCACCCGAGCCAGCATATGCTTTTGAGATCAGATCGGCATGGTCGGCCCACACTGTCCGAATATCAGCTGAACACCATTGGGTGTAATCTCATATCAGGACAGGAACTTACACCCTCGAAAATCCCTGGTCAAGGTGTAAAAATCGTCTAGATCCTCACCCTCAGCAAGTACACCCGATTCTTTGAGTTGGTTGTTTAATGTCCATTTCGCTAGGGCCGCTTGCACGACGTTCGTGCGGTCCAAGTTGTCCATGCAATTCGTGCGGACAACGCCTTGCTGCATTTTCATGGGATCAGGCCGGGACACGTTGAGATGAAAATAGCTGCGGGGACATGAATGAGAGAACTGGTATTAATGGCGGCACCGTACCCCTGCCTGAAAAGGTCATCTTGCATTTTTTCAATAAGGATATCGATGCGTCCCCAACGCATATTCTTGCATTCGTTATGGAAATCAAAATACCGGTATTTGACATCCGCTACTTCAGCCTGGAACAGATATGTAAGTGGTATAATAGATGCGATCGAGATCAGCACACCTGGTTAACGACGCGTTCATATGCATCTTTGACGGGCTGTTCGTGTCCCTTTTGGTTGACCAAGTTAACCAAGCTCTGTTCGCCATATATCGAAACTTGTTTTCGTAGATGACGGCGCAAGGCATCCACCTTTGAACACTAAGTACTTCATCGCTTTCTGAACATTGAAACCACCTACAGTTTCTTGGAGGTCCATCACTTGCAGATCAGGTTTGTACCTCAGTGTATTGACTTCAGCCCAAAACACGGGAACACTCCCTCGAATCTGGACAAAACTGAGTTGGTGCGAAATTTTTTCGAGACTGGAAATGCGGCCTGCTGCTTGCTCTTCAATGAGAAGTATCTGCTCTGTCTCGTTGAAGTTGGCAACGTGCCCGTCCTGGTCCACACCACGACGAAAGTACCGTGTGCCCGCGCGATACCGTGACCTTCGGCTGATGAGACATAGCTGAATCCTGTGGCCGTGAATGTAGCTAGTGCGGACATCAAATGCTAATTATTGACGTCAACGTAGATGCATGATACATCTACCACTGAACACGCACTGCCATATATTAAAGGAAGGATGTAGGGGCTGAGCTGCTCGTGCCTCGATGTCAGAAACACCAAAATAAAGGATAACTGAATTCCTCACATCCTGTGCAATGTCGGTGTCGGTTAACCTTGACTGCAGAAACCTAAAGCAATCATCAATAGTCCGCTAAAGAGACAGCACCGTGTACGCACTTGTTCCAAAAAAATCTGTCATCCACCTTGCAAGCTATCAGATACGAAAGCTGTGAGCTAAACCAACGTTTTTACCTGTTCCCAAAGCGCCTTTTCGCGTCTATCCTCCCTCTCACTCCACTGTGTTTGTAAGCGTGTGGACAAATCCCATCCATAACTAAATAAAAAGTGGCCGCCGAGCAAATGAGACCGCACGAGTGCTAGCAGATGTCTCTCGACAGGATGAGGCGCATTCTGGGCAGAGACGTTAGGATTAAGGGGAAGAATATCAAAGTCTGCGGCGCGGTATACATCGTGCCCCATGAAGCGGGCTCGGTGCTCGCGGCCAACTAGGATGATGATGTACTCCGCTATCGTAGGGCATAAATTCCTTTCAAGCAGAGTTCAAATTTAAGGACGCACAGAGGGCCAGGGAGATCATTCCCAGTATACCGTACACTGTCTTTTCATACCTCGAGGCAGTAGAAGGTATGGGCGTGTTGGGCGCTGAATATCTGGGGCATTAGCAGGACGCAGGGTATTCTGGGTGACCAAGGAAAGCTTACGGTCGAGAACTATGTCCCCAGTCGCCCTATGCACTGTGAGAGACTGTGCGCCGAGAGGTTCCACGGGAGCAAAGGTGTAGGCATCCTGGCCAACAATAAATCTGGGCATGGGTGAGGACAAGGAACGTTGCCACGAAGGAGAGATGTACGGACAGGTTGAGTCTCTGGTATATAGGCTTCGTCATGAGTGGTTGAGCGCGTCGTCGCGGTCAACTTCGAGCGGGTTTGGTTTGGATGCTACTGCCTCGTTTTCGTCTGAGTCTGAAACGGCCTTGGATCACTTCAGCCATGGTCAAGCTTACCCCAGAGCTGCTTGCACAAGCACCCTCCGCAATAAACCCCATCAGAGAGCGCCAGCTCGATCTTCGCGGTGAGCCCGCCAATTCCCCATCGCAGGTCCCGCTGACGCGCTGTGAAGGATACAAAATCCCCACTATCGAAAACTTGGGTGTCACCAAGGCATGTGTCGTCTGATCACATCCATCGTACTTCCCACCATCTCATTGGATCTGCATCTCAACCTAGGACCAGCATGACGCCATAGACTTGACGGATAATTCCATCACTGCGCTCGGGAACCTCCCCCTTCTCAAACGTCTACGCACACTCCTTCTCGCTAATAACCGTGTCTCGTCCATCTCCTCGTCCATCAACCTGTCGGTCCCTAACCTTACCACCCTCGTCCTTACCGCGAATAGCATCTTCGAACTCGGAGATCTCGAGCCCCTCAAAGAACTAAAAAATCTCAAGTACCTATCCTTGATTGGGAACCCCGTACGGGAAAAGAAATGGTATCGCGAGTGGCTTGCGTGGAGAATACCATCGCTGAGAGTTCTGGATTTTCAGAGGATTCGGGATAAGGTGCGCCAGAAATCGTTCTTGCATCCGTCCCCGGTACAGCTGGAATCCCTCCATAACATACAGGAACGGCAGACAGGCAAGTCACTCTTTCTCACTGCTGAGGGCCTACCCACCGCGCTTGCAACGACAATGTCGTCGACTGTCTCAAAACAAAGCACAAAGGTTGCTATTACGATTGACGAGCCTAAGCCAATACCACCCACCGGTAAGGCTGGCCGGTTGATGTCAAAAGAGGAAGCGGAGAGCGTCAAGCAGGCCATCGCGAAAGCAACCTCGATTGAGGAGATCAGAAGACTAGAAAGAAGTTTGAAAGAGGGATACCTGCCGGCTATGGAGGCAGTTGGCGCCTGATGTGTAGTAACTTGTATTTTTTTTACCTAATATCTTGAGACTTTGACTTGGCGCCTGATCACTCGAATTGCCTTTAGATAACAAGAGTCACGCTCATGAATCAATTCAGGATGTAAGTCGGAAGTGTCTATTTTAGCAGGTCTCAGTGAGGTGGTTCGCTAGGACCCAACCCGTGAAAAATAAAGGCAATGATCGCTCCGAGATTTGTGAGAGAGCTGATACTGTGCTTGAAGTATTGCAAACCTCGCGAGAGGAATGAGAGGTCTTGCAGCGACATGCCTTGACTAGGACACCGAAGGATAGCGCTGAGTCTTCTTCTGTTCGTCTCGGGTGACTCCATTGTCAGCGATCAATCACAAGCCAAGGCCAATTGCTTATCTATTGC